>NW_019290863.1:85121-96914 GCF_000500325.1 Leptinotarsa decemlineata | reverse complement strand
GTATATATATATATATCACAAATGGTTACGGTACTCTCACGTAGTAGAGTTTGATTTTCCTAAAGTATGAAACACTTTCGCAAAATCTATGATTACTATTTGATTGTTACGAGCCATTAGATGAGAGTGTCAGGAGATCTATACCAAAGTACAAGTGTAGAGATAATCTCCTCATATCGAATAATATCACCAAACTATTTAAAGGGTCCATGCGAAATAGTATCAACTCGTTGTGAAAATGAGGTCAAGAATAATATTTTTTTGTTGGATGTTATGGTACACTGTCGCTTCATGTGAAATAGTAGAAAATCGAAAAGGTAAATATTTTTCTGTTTAAGGCTGTTGACAACGGGTTCACTCCTTCATGTAGAGGAATAGTGAGTTTGTTTGAATACAAATTTAGGAAATCGTAAACATACAATGAAATGTTCATTCATTCGGAAAGGCGCTATATTTAAAAGACATGTTAACCAAGTGGGCCAATGGTTTTATGATTGTATTAATAATATCGTCCAGCAAGAATGCTGGTTGATAGTGATTTTTTAAAGTGTTTTTATAAAAATACCAAAAAAATTTAAATTAGATTTGTTCGCCACTCTCGGAAGTCTAGATAGTAGACAGTTATATGAATAAATTTGTATGGTTTGTTCAAAGGTGGTCGATAATGATTCATGCTGTATTTCATTAGTTCGGACTTCCATATTAGACAAGGAAAGTCCGAACTAATGAAATTTGTGTGGTGCAAATCAGAGAAATAGTATTATCATTCCTAATGTCTCTTTGCTTAATTTTGGAACAAATATTACTCGAAGCTCTGGACACCCGTTTTCACCAGAGATGAGTCTGAACAAAAATATTACTTCATTTTGTGCAAGTTGATTTTCTATTGAACATGATTAAAGATTGGTTCTGGTATCAGAAAAAGTATACGACCCAATTTGAAGGCAGTGGAACGTAAGAATTTGTTCTGAACAGATTCAAGATATTGTTTATATATGAACATCAGATGACATAAGCATTATCATCTTCAGAACGAACTATATACGATGTTCTGAGAATTGGGCGAAAGGTCTATGTCAATTCTAAGAATTCCGTATTATGGAACGGAGTTGACCTTTTTTTTTAAATTCAATTTACGTATTTTCCTTTTTATCGAATCTACCCTCGAAACGATTGTCACAGGCTGCCTTCCAGTTATAAAACTGATGAAGACACATTTCTTGGTAACATTTTGTATACTCCGTTGAAATTTCAATTTCATTAATGTAGTCATTTGGGAACTCTGACCACGAATCGGAAATAACCATTCGTTTTTTAGTTCAAAATTGAAGAATAACAAAAGTTTCATTATCACAAAGATCTATTTTGGAATGAAAATCCTTCTTTCAAAACGACCTGACTGAAATCCAGGAGCTGCAACAAAGTTAATATTTTGATGTAGAAAATTCATAATTATATCCGATTTCAATTTTGATACTGTGTAACTTTATATCACTGAGAGATATAGATGTATGTAAAAAAGTCTTCTCAAATATTGGTTGAATTATAGCGCAAGTAGGAAAAATATCTGGCCTCGTGTTACAAATCCGCAAACTAAAAATCAATGAACAGCTTGTCTGGTCATCTGGTACTAGCTCACTTGAAATTGAATTCGAAATCGAAAGACATTCAGGAAAAATTTAATCGACTTCAAAAATTAATGAACTCAAAGTTATGAAATAATATTTTCCATCTCTGTTCAAGATAAGGAGGCCAGCATGGCATGAACGCTTCAGTGTCTTGAACTCACCGAAAACGACACACGAAATCAACCAACAAAATAAAAGGGACAAAACAGGAACCTACAAATTTTTGAGGTTGGTGCCAGGCTCGAGAAAAAAGTTCATTTTTTTTATTCCGTGTCTACTTTTTATTGTCATTTTTGAATAATTTTTTGTATACAGTATAATTAGTATGGACAATGGACATTTTTAAATCAATACTTTCATTCTAAATTCGACTCAGTCATCAATCTCTGCTTCGATGGAGCTGAAAAATAACTTAAAACATTTTTTTAGGTACCTTAACAAAAAAAAATCGAAAATAGGGTTATTTCTCAGAACAATCAAGAAAGTTTATCAATTTTTTTATTTGTATTATTATTATTTTTTAACCGTAGTATGCGCTGGTCAGGCCCTATTTCCCGAAGGCCCGATACCTTAGGGAGGGCGCGCCAGCATTATCAAACAACAACCACTCCCCACACCGTGGGGTAAGTGATCATTGAGTCCGAGAATCATGTGCCCTGAGCAAGTGCAGTGAGCCAAGAATGACAGCTTTCTGCATCTGTCCGGCTAAGATTTCTGCCTCAGTGCGGCAAGCCTGTATGATTTTAAGGTTCGAAAATAAAGAAAGTATCATTCTACCAAGAACTCCAATATTCAGAACAACCATCTTGACAGAGTGGTCTGGATGGGATCTGCGAAGTTCGAAGAGAAAATCTCGATATTTTATCCGTTTTTCCTCCTCTTTTTGGACGATATTCGTCTCGCCAGGAGGTGAAAAGTCCACGACAAATATCGTCTTGCTCTGGTGGTCGAGAAGGACTACATCAGGCTTATTAACTTGTATGAGCCTGAGGGTGGGGAACAAATAGTTCAAATGAATTCAGCACTCCTCATTACCCACAACGGGTTCGAATTCCCCCGAAGAGTATTCATATAAAACAAATGGGTGACCTTGTGCCTCCGGTTTCCGGGGGTGCCACAGTTATACCCTCGAGTATTTCTGAGCGCAACGGATAATGGCAATAGTGAGATGTAGAAGAGAAGGAGACTGAGGGAGTCGCCCTGAAATACACCCCTTCTGAAAGTGACCCACCCTGTTTGGACTCTGGCTTGACCAGATGTTATGGTGAAGCGAGTTCGCCAGATTGGTATCAGTTGTTCATCTGCATCTGAGCAAATGCAAGATGAGCTCATGAGCGTATGCCTTAAGGTAAATGATCCAGGTCATAGAAAGGTTACGCTTATAATTGTATCGACTCCTGCGTTACACATCTATCGATGAGCAGGTTCTCTTCACATCCAGCGACTCCTCTCTTCGACCCTCTCATATTCATATATCCGTTCGAACACTCGGTCAACTGCGGTGTATATTCGTCTCCTTAGCAGCCACTAGCATTCGTATCCTATCAAGGCGATGCTGTTTGGTGGTCAGCAACACGCCTTAACTTAAAGTGTGATGGATACTTCGTAGTTGACGGCTATTCGCGTACTGCGGGCGTGAAGGGCCTGTTTGCCGCCCTGTAATCCATCACACATTGGATACGAGACGCGTGTTGTCTCGCCGACGTGATCTTAGCCTCCATCTTGTGTACACGTCGTTCAATAATCCGAATCCCAAGGCCGGGATTTCGTCCTTCCGATTCGCAAAGCGATTGGACGACGCTATACACGGCAGTGTTGATTTGCCAGATATCAGCTTCTTCTGTTAGAACACTATGAACCTTCGCAACCAAACAAACCAGTTCTTGTGGCTTTAGGGGCCTAATTCTGTGGAGCGTTCTGCGTGTTCTGATTGATTCCATTGCTAGTATGATGCGAGTCTCTTCTCCAGCCGTGATAACGGGTAGTAGAACTGTCACTTCTACCACTTCGTTAGCAGGCCGGGAAGGAGCTATATAGCCCTGCCACCGAAGATAGGATACTCATTTCCTAAGATTTTGGGCGAAAAAAACGCGGCATGCTCCGGATGTGTTTCACAACACGTCCACTCAAAGCGTCCGTTGTCATTGCCAGGGTTGTCATCGGTAGACAAATCATCGCTACACACAGGGTGGTTAGCCTGTGAAACTATCTATAGGGTGTTTCAAATTGGATTCTAACCATTGGGATCTCGGAAATTATGAGAGATACGAAGATGGTTAAATTGGGGCAAAGTTGGGCATTTACCTGACTAACAATATGCCGTTGATTAAGTTCTGAAATTCCGATTACATCCAGAGATATCCGGAAAAAATATAAATTTCGGGAAATGGTTTTTATTTTTTCTGGCTTTATTTTTCGAAGGATTCGAAAGTGAATTGCACTTTCATATTACCACTTTTTCTGCTACATAATGATGTTTTCATATTTTCTATCCGACGTTTCATCTTCCGGCAACCATTATCATTTCTTCATTTCTTCTTATGGGCACTTCAATGTATTCTTTCTGTTTTGAATAGAACCGGAATTTACTAATATACTAATTTACTAATCAGAAGGCTAATCATGAATTATTTTTTTTTCGAAACATTGGAGATATTAAAAAAATTATTCTTATCATATCAGGCATTGACTTTGATGTTTCTAAATTTGACTTTCAATTATACTCAATGACATTTTTGTTATTGTACGAGTTATTGAATTTTTGACGAAAAATGGCTTTCATGAATGGAGAAAAAAGTGATACAAATTTTTTACAAATACGATAGAAACAGTGTTAGGATATCGGAAATGTATTTAAACCGTGTTAGGAATCACACGTTGAAATGTAATACCTCGTTAGTCCTTAGCTCGCACAAGTTTCTCAATTTCAGTTGTCGTTCGTATGGGGGCGACAGCTGATTAACGGAAAAACAGATTTTTAAACAGATTTTTTTTTAAAACTTGATCCCGGAAGACGACAACCGCATCGAATTATGTTTAAGTTATTGGTTCAAAATCTCATCGAGTTTGGTTCATTTGCAAAGCCGAAGAAAAAATACGGAGACAGAACGGACCAGGAAAATTCGATAAATGAGGTATTTATGAGGTAAGTTAGACATTTGTCCTTTTCAATAAAAATCAATAATTTGCATATAATCTACAAGTCATATTTCCTCCGAACTGAATATATGTCATACAAGTGCTTGAAGACATCTTGAAAATGCGGTTTGAAATGTTTCAAAATACACATATCTCAAAAATTGCATCTAGGTGATCCCGAAAAGCGATTAGAATTTTGAAATTGGCTAATAAGAAGACCTGATTTTCCTGTTTTCCTGGAAAATGTAATTTGGAGAGATGAAAGCACTTTTACTTACGAATTGTAGGATATTCAACCGAAACAACGAACACATTTGGAGCATAAACAACCCCAGGCAGTTCCGAAAAGTTCGACCTCAAATGCGATTTGGTATTAACATGTGGGCAGAAATTTACACAAAATAAAATTTTAGGTCCTCATTTATTTGACGGAACTCTGAATGGAGAAACCTATCATCAGTTTTTAATATCGGTTTTCGAGGACTATTTGGATGATTCACCTTTGGCTTACTATAGCAACATCTGGTTTCAACATGATGGTGCTCAACCGCACACTATCAGACGAGTATCCAATAACCGGATTGAAAGGATTGATGATAAATGGATAAGGAACAATGGGCCGGTGAGGTGCCCAGCAAGGCTTCCAGACTCAAGTGTTATGGATACATTCTTATGGGACACACTGAAAAATGGAGTTCATGGTCAGAGGAAATATCAAAATATTGAGGACCTTCAACACACCATTGTTGGAGAGTGCGGAAGATTGAAGAGGAGGAAAGTTAATCGTGCAGTCAATTATATTCGAAGAAGGGCATAGTTGTGTTATCATGAACAAGGTCAGCATTTTGAGTATTTACTGTGATTTACTTTTGCCTTTACATTTTAGTTGATTACTATTATTTGTTCAAAGTTTTATTTTCATTGAAAACGACACAATGTCTAATTTACCTCGTAGGCACCTCATTTATCAAATTTTGATTGTTGATTCTGCCTCCGTATTTTTCATTAGCTTTTCAAATGGACCAAACTCGGTTAGATTTTGATCCAATACACTTGAACATAGTTCGATGTGGTTGTTGTCTTTCGGGATACAAGTTAAAATACATTTCCGATGTCCTAACACTGTTTCTATCATAATAAAATTGTATTATATCTCTTTTTTCTTCATTCTTGAAAGCCATTTTTCGTCAAAAATTCAATGACTTCACAATAACAAAATGTTATTGAGTGTAATAAATTGAAAATCAAATTTAGAAACATCAAAGTCAAAGATTATTATGATAAGAATTAATTTTTTTTAGTTTTATGACATTGTGGCGATAACTGAAACATGGCGCTCTAACGACCTGAGGGATGACACACTAACTATGTCAGACTATACTCCTTTCAAGTCTGACAGAACAAGATCTCGCGGTGGAGGTGTTTCACTTTATGTCAATAAGAATATTTCATGTTCTAGATATAATTTCCCTTTCACTTTTGATGAGAATATTAAATAACTCTGGATACAGATCAAAGTAAACAATCGTAAAGTAGCCATATGTTATATATACAGACCACCTACTGGAAACGTTAATCAATTCATAAGTGATGTTGATGAGTCCCTTTCGCAAATTATACTCACTGTAGACGAAATTATCTGTCTAGGCGATAATTGACCATTGAACATTGACCTACTCAAACCCGAAAATATCCTCAGCAAATGTTTTGATGCCTATGACTTTAAGCAAATAATCAACGAGCCCACTAGGGTATGTGATACATCGCTCTCATTGTTAGACCCCATTCTCCTATCTAACCCCAGTCTCATTAGCACCTTCGGATTACTTGATGCCAGTAATATATCAGACCACAACCTTGTATTTTGTAAAATGAAAATTGAAAAACTTCAGCGTGACCCCAAACTTATTACCTCCAGCGATTTTAAGAATTTCATCCTCAACAGATTCCTTGAGGACTTGAATAACTTACCACTCAATGATATTTACCATATTAATGATCTCGATGAAAACATTTATTTTTTCAATAACGTTCTGCTCGCTTTATTTGATAACCATGCCCCAATCAGAACAATACGAGTAAGCAAACCTAAATCACCATGGCTCACATATCCTATAAGAGTTTTAAAAAAATCTGTTTAAAATCTGTTTTTCCGTTAACCAGCTGTCGCACCCCTACGAACGACAACCCTCAGAAGTCGAAACTTGTGCGAGCTAAGGATTAACGAGGTCTTACCTTTTAACGTGTGATTCCTAACACATAACCTAACAGTTATGATGGAAGAACGTGATGATGCGTTGGCTTACTACAAAAGAACTACCTACTTATCTGATTGGGAGCGTTATAAAGAGCTCAGGAATTTTACTTTAGCCGCAATTCGCCGCGAGAAAAAGGCATTCCATGATCGAGTCCTCAGTAAAAATAATTTCAAACATCTTTGGAAAGAACTCAACCGTCACGTTTTGAATGAAGCACCAGTTACTATCCCTAGTCACCTAGGGACGGAATAAACGATTACTTCTGCTCTGTCTTTATTGATAAAGAGCCCGACGGTGACCTACTTCACTACTATGATAATAATCGCTTCAATAATATCGAAAGCAAGTTCAATTTTGAATTTCTCACCATTTCTGAAGTGAACGACATTCTCGAAAATGGATGATAACTTATGATAGATACATCATTGAAAAGGTAAAATCTGGTTCTTTCCAAAACAGAAAAAATTCAATGTAGCGCCTGTAAGAAAAAATAAAGTTGATGATGGTGGCCGGAAGACGAAACGTTGGATAGCAAATCTGAAAACACCATTATGTGGCAGCAAAAAAGTGGCAGTATAGAATTTGAAATCCTTCGAAAAATAAAGCCAGAAAAAAATAAAAACCTATTTCCGAAGTTTCAGCATATTGTTAATCAGGTGAATGCGCAAATTTGCTCCAATTTAACCAATTTCGTATTTCTCTTAGTTTCCGAAATCCTAATGGTGAGGATTGAATTTGAAACACCCTGTAAAGAAGAGAGACAAATCTCCAACATTTCTTCGATATTCCAAACTATCAAGGTTGCTTGTGATGTTCGCGTCTACAATCAGGCGGATGTCTCTTTTCTTGATGAAATTCAGCAACTTCAGGTATGTTTGGAGACAGAGCTCCATACATGAGAACAATACCCCAAAAAAGGTCTGATCTGAGCTTAAAAAAGCATCAAAAGTTGCTGGGGTGTGTATAGTTTTCTGGTTCGTCAAGTAAGATTGACCTTCTCTAATTTGATAATCAGTTGAAAATTATATTGAAAAGGTTATACTTTCAGGAGTGACTAACTTTTGGGAAAGACAGTTTATGGCTTTCTACTACTCCATCTTGATACAAAAATGTGGGGATATTTCAAAGAAAGAAAGAAAGAAAGCAATCAATTTTCTTCATCCATAGATGTGTAGATCATGCACAGAAGAAACTTTCAATCACAATCAGGAGGGTTTTTTTCCAGTTTGTGTCTGTTACTTCTTTTAAAATTGATTGCTTCGTTCCTTATTTTGGAAGATTATCACATTTGTTTGTATCAAGATGAAGTAGTAGAAAGCAAAATAACTTTCTTTTCGAGAAATTTGTCACTCCTAATAATATAATCCTTTCAATTCAAATAAGATTTCTTTTGGCTGAGATTTAATCAAATAAGTGAATAAATATCATTACGATGTCATGGATGACATAAGTAGATCACATTTATTCACTGACATGAAAATCGTAATTTATGAATGAATGTGTGTTTTTTCTTAGAATGTTATTCAGATTGGTACTGAGATACGCAAGTATCTCAAGGCGAAACATCGATGTCTACCAGTGTTCCATGTAAGTGAAATTTTTACTTTCCATTTAGTATATGGTGTAGAAATCCTGTGAGTGGTATCCGATTTAATTCCATAATGAATGTTTCGAATTAAATCGGGTACTCCTGTTGGAAATAAATTGCTTTTTTTTATTTTTTTTACCTTGGACCAAAACTGCAACATTATTGCCTTCGTTATTGACTATTCCTGAACGGTGATGTCTTTTATTAACTCAACCAGTTTCATTTTTGTCCGTTTCATTCTCATGAAGTGTGTAAATAATTCTCCATAAAACGAAAAATAATGAACCAGATAGTACGTCGGGTTACAGAGTCGAAGTAAAATACTCTGATAATAAAACCGAGTTGACCATCACTACTCCAGAATACTTGTTAGAATTCAACATCGTCAGTAGTAACTAGGTGATGAAATCTAGTGTCATATTGTGTTCTTCAACAAAACATTCTCCACCATTTTTCGCTAACATTGTTGAGTTAAAGGAACGTAGAATTCATTAGAAGCTGATTGACATCTCTCCATGGGTTTTTTTTCTGTGGCTTATATTCAAGTTTAATGCACATTCATCATTTTTACTATTCGAAACTTCAATCACAACCTCAACAAGTTTTGTGGAAAATAAATCAATTTTTCACTTTCGAAAAGGTACATTTTCGTCAACTATATCACTATATAATTCGGAAACTTTGTTTTTCAGGAAACCTTCAGATATCTCATAGATAATAATCCAAAACTGAATAGCGCAGATGTATGTGGAATTATATCACAACATAATGACTGTCCGTTGTCTGATAGCTACGATTGGGAAGTAAATATTCCACCTGGAAATACTATCAGGAAGCTCAAGGTATGTATTCACTCATTGAAATAGAAACCAAAGGAATAACCACTCAAGTCGCCTAGTGACGACTGAAGTATGGTAAACTTATCGTAAGATAAATCGAACTGTATTAGTTGTGATTCAGTATTTGTAGAGTTCACTTCTTTCGTATTCTGTTTTAGTGTGTTTCAATAATAGTGCAAACAAAAATGAAGCGTCTTTTTAGTGTGTCATTTCATAGGTAAATTACTAAAATATTCCTTTAATTAAATAGATTTGGGAAGCTGAATACACTTATTCAATGAATGAATCGAAGAGGTTTTTGTATGAAAGTGTATAATTATAAAATTTTTGCAATGACTTTCGTCATCATCAGTGCTCACCTGAAAGTAAGTGATCTAATTGAAACATATAAAAACATATAAACATATAAAAACACTACATGGACACCAAACAAAAGGTTCATGCCCACCATAACATCGTGCGGAAACTTACTGAAAGTAATCAGGGGAACCATCCTACAGTAATAAGAACTTCGGCACCTGCACATGCTACTCAGCTATCGAGTACGCCTGCCTCGTCTGTCAGAAATGCGCGCATGCTGAACATAATTTAGCCGGTATAGTTCCGCCTATAGAAAATCTCTGTTTAAATTTAAATATTCAAACAAGGATCATTATTGGAAAGTTCTTTGGAAATCTCCAGCTATTCAAACAAATCCAGTCTGAGGAAATTTTTATTATTACTCAACACACAGTAACCTCTCATGTTAGGTTACAATCGATAAACAAGCAGACTTTCAGGCATTTCGAATGGATTCTCAAGGAGAAATGGTAATACTTTTGGTTAAGTTTCAGACATAGTTATTCAACTTTGATGTCACGACTAGTACCTATTCGAATTACTTCTGCACCAGAGACTGTTCGATTTTCTTCTGCTTATACGTATTTATTTTCCTATGGTTTCTAATCGGATCATTTCCAAATCGACGGACACACTGGATTTATTATATTTCTCCATTATTCACTTCGAATTTCATACTGATATTAGGGGAACTTCACTTTGCAATTGATTACATTCTTTACTTAATTTCACGTAAGCTATCACTAACAGAGATGGTTTCTCTTCGATGGATCAAACTAAACTGATTCACATTTTACTTTTATTAATTTCGCGTAATTTCACTTATATTAACGGAGATAGTTTCAACTCGAGAGCTCACACTGGACTGGCTCAATGGAAGAATTTTCATCGTTTTATAGCGCGAATATGACGCAATTATTGAACACATGCAACTCGCAGTTGCCCAATTTCCCTTGTTTAAAGCGGGTTTCTGACCCCATTAATTAATTATTAATTATCGACAGCAAATAAGCGTCGATAATTAGGTTTTATGATTATTACACCAATGCCGACAATTCTTATCTTCATCGTCGCTCAGAGAGCATAGTGGCGTTCGCTTGATTAAGCTAATTGATCTTGGACGACGGCGCGGTTCATTTTACGTTAATTAATTAATTTGACTCTTCTCCGGGCCTATATACGTTAATAAAGCGCGGCTCTGATTTTTGACTCGTCACAGAGACACGAACATCACTTGCAACCTTAATACTTGGAAGAGGTGTGAGAATTAGGTTTTTTTATTAGGAATACCAAAACTTTACTGTCAAAAAAGTTAAGGCAATTTCAAATGAATAATGACAGCGTACGCAGCGCCCTCTAGATGTTACATNAAAAAACCCGGGTACTGAATTTCGTGCGAATAACTTATTTTTAGCCAACGTTTTTTCTGAAAAATGAACAGAAATATTCCATTTCAACATCCTGTATCTCCGAAAAGACGTATTTCTGGGCACAAATTCATACAAGTTTTTTTTTGTCAAAATTGTTTCAGAAATATGTCACGCGAATATTTTAACGTAAATATGTTACAACCTGTATAGCGGGATTTGCAGTAAGTCTCTTAAAACTTTTACAATGTTATCAGTGCATCAATAGCTTGTTTCCTGATTATTCTTCAATATGGGTTAAGGACAAGGGTAATTTGACTTATCTTTCCGGAAGTGTTGTTAAAATTTGCAATTGAGGTGAAAAATTATCAAATATCACCTGAACTCATGTGGAGGGGAAAGAACAAAATTTTTAAAGATTATCAAACTTTTGAAATGTTTGTAGATTTGTCTTTCTAATTTGCCGGTTTATCAGTCAGATAACTTTCCTAAGAAAAACCACATACTTATCAGAAAATTAATGAGAGCTATTTCTGAAAAATATATAGATATTAGAATTCATTTCATAGCTAAGCAAACTAATTTTTGAGAAAAAAAAGACAACTTCACAATGAATTAACTATTTCCAATATTTGT
>NW_019290863.1:53683-77301 GCF_000500325.1 Leptinotarsa decemlineata | reverse complement strand
AAGCTCTATAAATTTGATTTTGATTATCTAACTTATCAATAGAAAAATCGTCCCGAATTGCTTTCGCGTATACTTTTTTGGAAATTATTTTGTGTATTAATTCAGCTTTGAATCCGATGTTAACTGAAATTAACCTAATGATTTTGAGTTCTTGACTAATCTATGAATCAAGCTATTATAAGATACTATTTTGTGTTGATATGAATGGGTAGAATCACAATGAATAGTAATATCCATATGGGAAGGTTTGTGATGAATTGAAAAATCATGTTTGTTTGTTGTTCATTATACTAATTGTCGAGTCCAGGAAATTGATTGAGTTTGAATTGTTGGCTTCTACTTCAATAGTGAATTTAAGATTCTCAAGAATTTTCTCAATATATCAACGAAAAATATCTAATTGTCTCTTAATAATACCTGTGGAATATACCAAACGTCAAGAATACAAGAAACACTTGATCAAAGGATGTTCAAAAATCGACTCCTCTAGGTTATTCATGACAATTTCCGCAAGTAAGGGGTTCAACGGTTTCTCATAATTAAACTTTTTGAAGAGGAATTGAAAATAATTTCAGACAGAAGTTCAATAATTCCTTGTTTTAGAACTGGGTTCACCCAATTTTCATAGAAGGATGATGATTATACGTTGTCTGGTAGAGTTATGTTCTTTATTTTATTCATCAAAGTTTCTGACAAAAAGCGTATATCTGTTTTTGATCAGATTTGAGATTTTTTGTGTTAAATAAGAATCAATAACGTGTTACCTTAATAACAGAGAGTATTGTCAATGTTACCATCTCCATTCGGATTTGAAAGCCGTCGCAGTTTGGAACTGCATACTAACGTTTCGCCAGCACGAATGGCTGGCTTCTTCAAAGGTTCATTCATCTTGGTGAATAAACCTCCTGCTGGCGAAACGTGAGGATACAGTTCCAAACGACAAACTGACTACAAACCCGAATGGAGATAGAAACTGCTTGAATTGCAGTGAAGCGAAAAGAGGAAAGTGGAGGAGATAAGTGAAAGTACTCGAATGACCCATAAATAGTCATCTCTTGAAGGAATTAGTCTAGTCATCACGCGAAGACGATGCTAATAATCGAAATGTCCTGAAGTAACTCAGCTTGGAATCTAATATCATTTCAGGGTTTTCTTGCTTAATATAATTGTTATTTTCTGCTATTTTTTTAATTCTTCTTTTTCATTGGTTCTTTCAGGAATTTCAAATCATTTTATATAATATTAGACAATGGAAGTCCGAACTAATGAAATTCACATTATTGTTCCCTATTACAATATCTGATAAGTATGCAAGGATAAGTGAATACTGTGCCTGTAAAATTATTGAAGAAATTAAAAGTTAATTTACACCTGGAAAGGATTAAATAATGATATGAGCCGAAGGAATCATTCAATTCCAACCTTGGATATCAATATATCCCTTTTCTATTTATATTCTCGCCAACATGACCAAAACAGCAAGATAGATGATGATATTCTATTTTCAATCATCATTTGTAGAATATCGCTGGAGTGTTTTTCCAACACCAATCCATTATTTTACACCTCGGCACGGGTTTCGATCGCCAAGTGATCATCTTCAAATTTGATCTTCCTCTTGAAGATGATTACTTGGTGATCGAAACACGTGTCGAGGTGTTAAAATAACGGTTTAGTACACCAAAGGTTCCAAACAGTGCATCACAAGTATCGTTTTGTAGGTTTTCTACTGGAGTGAATAACGCACCATATTCAGATCAGTGGCTTTTTGATATTATGTTTCAAAAGATGTCGAAATGGGTACCCATTGATGAGGTGAAAGACACAATTCTCAAAGGAGGATACTACACTGTGTCACCAAGAAAAGGATTCAGAGTGATTGTTCTGAATAATTGTGTTGGATATATTGCTAACTGGTGAGTGATTTCGGAGAAAAGTTTCAATTAATGTGGCGGGTTCAATTATATGTTCATTTATGTGTGTTACTCCAAACTCAATGAATAGCACCTCACCTAGCACAAATATTGTGACATGAAATTTAAAATACGAAAATGCTTTGTACAAGTTATAGACAATAATTCAATTTCTGATAATATTCCAGAATCGATAGCAAAGGGATAAAAAAAAGATCATTATAATACAATTATATCGAAATTAAAACCGAAATGTAGATTGAAAACAAAAATATAACATTAATTATTTTTTATTGACTTTGTTGCCTTGAAATAAATGTTTGTGCTTTGATATTGGAAACTGTAAGTGAATTTATTATTGTTCTATTTGGTCAATGCCAAAGAAATGATTTTTTTCCTGAGTTTCCAAAAAGTATTTTTTCAAATAAAAAAAACAACACAAAAATTCAAAGTTCTTTTGAAATCAATTAGAGGACTCTAGAAACAAAAACTCAATAGCAGTCATCGATTTTTAAAATTTTGTAAATTTCAAATTTATGCCAAAAGCGAACTTTTGAAAAAAAAACCAAAAAAATTTTTTGGTACCTTCAAGTATCTCCTCAGAAGCCTAGCTCAGGTCATTAAAGTAATTATAATAGTTTTCGAAATCTTTGAAGCATAAGTTTGGAAAACAATAAAAATAGTGGAATGTTCCACTATACAGGGTGGATTCTTTACGTAATTTCAAGATGAAATGTTCATATAAACATGGGTCCGCAAATCCTTCGTTCTCAAGATACAGGGTGTTGAAATTTAAAAAAAAGTTATTCATAGATATCTTAAATATCNTATTTTAACACCCTGTATCTTGAGAACGAAGGATTTGCGGACCCATGTTTATATGAACATTTCGTCTTAAAATTACCTGAAGAATCGTCTGTTAAATTTATGGTACATACTTAATTAACACCCTGTATAACTTTCGAAAAAAAAATTCAATTCTTTCACTTTAGCAAAACTTCTTTATACGATAAATGAAAACTTCTGACCAATTTTTATCCATTCGATTCCAATCATTGGTCAATTTGACATGGGATTACCTATTTATAAGTAAATTATACCCAAACAGCAGAGAACACAATACATGTAAATATAGTAGCATCACTTACTCAGGTAAACTTTCAGAAATTATTCAAAATTACTTCTCTAAATACAAAATAACAACAACTTCCGTGAGTAATAATAATTTAGGCAGAACTCTGTTCAATGCAAAACCCAAATGAGATAGAATGAAAAAATCAGGTATACATAGAATAGAGTGTGGCGAATGCTCTGCAGTATATACAGGCCAAACCAGTAGAAATTTTGACGTATGGCCTCGTGAACATGTCTGTTTGAACAAAAAAATCTACAATTTATAGACATCTTCAAGAATAAAAACACAAGATAAGTAAAGATAACCTCAAAATCCTACACATCATATATATAAAAATGGATGTTCGTTGGTCGGTTGGTAAGTGATAAACTTCTACATTGCTCAACCGATCGTGATGAAACTTGACGTGTATAAGTAATTTTTCATAGAGAAGGTTTTTAGGCTATCAATTTTTCTGTAACTCGTCACTAGATGGCGCTGTAGAACAATTTTTGAAAGCACTGTTCTATAACGCTGCGCACGCTTAAGTTCGTTGATTCTGATTCTGTCAAAACATTGGAACAGCAGCGATACAGCAACATAGTACTAGTACGTAATAAAAGAAAGACAATGAATTTGTTGGAAGTCACGGAAATCAATAAATCGATTAAAAATCCGAAATATATTCCCCTGAACGGGCAACTCGATTTATGTAGGTATCCACTATTGAATTTATAAGTTTGACAACCCCTATAATCTTCAGTGTTGAATTTTATAGTTGGCACCTTTGTTCATTTCACTACCTCGCCTTCTTGCTTACCTAAAAACTCTCTATATAGGCTGGTTTTCAGATTCGTTTATTCGTTTCATTATAGTGATCATAAATTTCCACAAAATAAACAAATCATCAGTCATACATACTTTCTACTTCTTCATCTTTATACAAAAAAATGAGAATCTTCCGAAGAAAGAAAGGAAGCAATCAATTTCAAAAATTAACTCTTCACAAAGATGTGTATATCATACAGTAAGTAAGAACTAATTTGCAGACACAAACTGTGTAGCAATACAGTGAATGATATTTGATTCACTTCCAAAACGAATGTTTGGAATACAAACTAAATAGCGAACTTTTTTTTGTATAATTCAGCGTTCTGTTTCGAAATCCAGTGTGAATCGCTACTTTCGCACAGGCACCGCTCTGAGAGCGCCTTAAGGATTTTCCTGTAGTGCTTGTGTTTTGTCCCCAAAAAAAGGATTTTCTCCTGTAATTCAATGTTATATGGAAGTAGCTGTTTCGAGAAGGCTTTTTTCCAGTTTGTCTGAAAGTTACTTCTTTGCATGATCTATACATCTTTGGATTAAATTTTTCGAAATTGATTGCTTCCTTCCTTTCTTTGAAAGGTTCCCACATTTTTGTATGAAGATGGAAAAGTAGAAAGCCAAAATACTTACCTACTGGAGATCCACATTTTTACAGGATTTGGGGTCGTGAATACAGAAAAATTGTTGATCGGTAAAGACAGTTTTTGTCATAAAATTCACCAATAATTTGAATAGTATGTGGAATATTCAGAATTGACACACAAATCAATTTGAAAGTTGAAAACATTCAAAATCATCATTGTTTACCAAAATGCTTCGGAAAATACGCGATATCTTCTATGTTTTTTAATTTTCTAGATTTGCCAATACCATAACTGGGCAGTTCAACGGTCATGAGCACAGAGACGATTTTTACGTGTTCTATAATAGATCTGATCCAAATCAAGCTATCAATATGGCGTGGAATGGTGCATCACTGGTGACTTATTATGAAGCGAATCCAAGTTATAAAATCTATACCATTGATGACAAAAATTTTGTAAGTACTGATAAGGTTATTTTTTGTCATATTTTTTATAATGATCAGCCTAGAGCAAAATATTCAAAAATTACGACTTATGAAAGAGTTGTATTTTGATATTAGTCGATATATAGTCAGAAATGCAATACTCTTCTTGACGGGCGTTTCATAAACCATGCTGGCGTGTTCAGGAGATGAAGAAACTGTCAGTATAATGATTTCCTAAATTTAACGAATGGAAAAATTAACATATTGCAAATGTTTTTTTCACAGACGCCTGCCACTGGTACATACTCGTGTACGTAGTAAAAATGTCTTATACAGTATAATCTCACTAATCCGGCACTTCGATAGATCGACATGTCCAATAATCCGGCACCCTCCGCCACACGCCTCCCTCGCCCCTCTACACATGTGCGCTTCGGTCGCTCGCGTCGTCGACTAGCAGTCTAATCTCAAATCTTATCACGTGTGAGTGCTTACCTACGTATTTGTATTTTCAAGTGAGAATAGTTTATAGTTAAAAATGTCAAATAAACGCCTAACACACGACACTAGTTTTGAATAATAAACTGGAGATTTTAAAGAAGTTAGATAGTGGAGAAAACATGTGCAAATTGGCAAAAGAATATGGTGTTGGGCGTACTACTATATACGATCTTAAGAAAAAAGGCAAAAGATAGTAGACCACGTCAAGACAATGGAATCAGGACCAGGAAAGCGTAAAACACTAAAAGTTGGCGATTGTCCAAAGATGGAAAACGCTCTCTACATGTGGTTCATACAACGGCGTTCTAAACATACTCCTATATCTGGAGAAATTCTGAGAGCCAAAGCAATCGAATTTTGTAAAGAAATTACCCACAAAGATGATTTTTGTGCCAGCGATGGATGACTGAATAAATTTAAAAAGCGATTTGGTATCCGTTTATTAACCATATCGGGTGAGAAATTACCAAGCGATGAATCTGCTGTGGAGCCATTTATCCAGCATTTCAAAAACAAAGTAGTAGAACTGGGTCTTTTTCCTGACCAAATCTATAAGTGCACCAGGTCGTAAAGTGAGCACATTCATGCTGTGTTCAAATGCTACTGGAACGCACAAATTGGATTTGTCAGTGTTTGGTAAAGTAAAAAATCACAGAGCTTTCAAAAACATCTGTCTGCCAGTCTGCTACAAGAACCAAATCAGAAGTTGTGTCACGAGAGAGGTATTTAGCGAATGTTTTCATAAAGACTTTGTCCCAGAAGTCAAGGAGTTTATGAGAAGATTCAACTTGCTCATAAAAGCTTCACTCGTACATGACAATGCTCCAGGCCACCCACATGAGCAAGAACTTAAATCAAGTGATGGAAATATCCAAACCATCTTCCTACCACCAAACTGCACACCTTTACTTCAGCCGATGGATCAAAATGCTATCCAAAATGTGAAGTCTTTGTATAAAAATAAATTGGCGATCCATATAATATCTCGGGATGGTGATATAACGCAGAACCTTAAAGAATTGAATTTGAAGGATGCTGTATTCTCTCTCGCTCATTCTTGGAAGTCTGTTTCATCTAATCTAATCTTCATAGAAAAAGTTATGGCCTACAATGAATGATGTATCAGAAACAGAAGGAACAGATGAATGGTATCCTGAAGATAATCTGGCTATTGCCGATTGGTAACAAAATCTATCAGAAAAATTATTGGAGACAAGTGAAGAAAATTTAAATTCTTGGTTTGAAGGAATCGAAGAAACAGAGCAACTTATGACAGATGAAGAAATTGTACATGAAGCAGTACAAGAAGAAAAAAGCTTTATAGAAATATTGGAGCCACCAACTTCTACTACAACTGTAAGAGTTAATCCAGATAATGTTTTGATTTGTTTCAATACCTGCATAACATGGGCTGAAGAAAACGGCATATCTGCCAAATATATTATAATTCTTCGCAACATGCGAGAAAAGGTTTTCAAGCAAGGACTGCAAGTTGCACAAAAGCAGACCTCAAATAAGGATTATTTTATGATGAAATGCTTTATTTTATTCATTACCTATGACTTTTTCACTATAATCCAGTAATTCTATAATATTCCAATAATCCGGCATCCTCCGGTTTTTAATAGTGCAGGATTAGTGAGATTATACTGTATATTTTTTCTATCTGTGAGAATGTGGTGTGCATGAGTAGAACCTAATTACATGTTTTCATATAATTCATCTAGTTTCGAAATGTCTGTCATGCAAAAATTATATAGAAAAACTTATTCATACAGCATTAATACTCAGTAACCGGTTCTCCTTCAAGCCACAGTAACGACTTTTCGATCAAATATATCTCTATATCTATCTATATATCTCTCTCAGATGATGACGACCATATATCAGCCGTGGTACATACAAAATCAAACTTCATCAATTGTTTCACATATTCGGTGTAATGTTCTGCAATTTTTGTGCCGGCACATAATTTTCGGCAAAACACTTAATTGATGTGCACCCTCAATACGGGTCTTGAATGATTCATTCCCTACAGTTGAAACAGATGGCATGGTATTAACTGAAAAATTCGCAAATAAAGGTATCTGCCTACTATACCGTACCAAACCATGGCCGTAAACGTACCGGCACATGCTAAAAAGTATTTTTTTTGGGCTCACATGGATAATTCCGTCCGGCGGACGAGACTTTATCGAATGACATCAGCTGCCAGTCGTTCTACGATAAAATTCAATAATCTATTTCTCAGTACAATTTTCAAAATTTTTTCACTGATTCCTCTGTATTGTTTCATAGTTCAAGTTCAATTAGGTAAATTTGGCATAAACAACGTCGAAGGACTTTTCCATTGATGTGATTCTTTCATCCTATGTAACCGTTTTATGTAGATATTTTTTTCTACAGAATGTAGTGGATATCGATGAATGGACTTTCAATGTTACCTTAGCTAATCAGTATCCAGACAAGGAACCGGAGTGGTATAAAATATACTCCTTCAAGGATGCATGGGGCGTTGAGAGTTTAGATGCGGTAGAAATTGATCGTTTGGTCCAAAATATGACGAAAAAACATGAACTCATTGACCAATATTACAAGTAAGTAGATCATATTTGTAAATGTCTATTCAACAACAAAGGTAATCATTGACTTTAAAGACACGGGACGAAATGGTCAGTGTATACAAGAAACATCAACCGATTAATCATATTTATTTATTTATGTACACGGGCAAGCCCAATTCAGATATAAGTAGAACAGTTCTATAGTACTTGATGCAATACAGAGGCTTGAAAGTAAATTATAAGAATAATACAATTTCAAAGTGAGATAACAAGTAGAATATTTAAGAAAAATTGAAATGTATAAATTGATGGATGTAGCCGATACTACGTGGTAGGAGATCACAATGAAAAGAGAAATGAAAATTTCTATGTTTTTTACTACTTTTAGTTGTAACTAACGTTACTGCAGTTTCGTCATATATAGACATTCTCAAACTAATACAATAAACTAACAATGATTCATTATTCGCCAATATATATCATTCAGGTACTTGATTGAGTACCTTTTAAATCGATTTGATCATTCAACAGGTTGCACCCGCAATGTTTATGCTTGTAAATTTCCAAGGATTCTAAATAATTGAGTTTGCAACCCTTCCTTGCATAGTGCAGAATTTCCGTATCGTTTAGATTCTGTTGAAACAGTGCGAAATGATCTGATTGCTTTCAAGACTTATTTTTCATCAACTTGGAAAGGAGTACAGTTTGTGTCAGGTATAGGTTCTTGACAGACGTCAGCGGGATGTGTAGCTTGAAGTTCAGTATCATCAAAATCTGCAAAACTGTCCGATGAAGTCAAAATACTAATTGCCGAAGCGAGATCGCCGTCTGAATCTTTATTTACCACAGATTTTGGGAAATTTGTTTTCTTTTTAGATCGACTTTCGAATTTGTGATTGGAACTTTCTGGACAGGTATTGGAAATGTTCTTCTTCATGAGTAAAGTGAGAGACTTTTTACGATTTTCTTTATGTGGTGGAAGACAAAAGCATATGTATGCAAAACAAAGCAAATATTTCCAGTTATCTAACGAATTGCTCTGGATGCATTCATCAATAGCTTTGCTCAAAGCTTTCGCGGCACACATTCTTGCTTCTTTGGGAATCCTCTTCAATATGTGAGAATGGAGTTTGTATATAGAAAGTCTATCATTGATAGCTTCAATAGAACTTGCACCAGATTTGGATTCAACATCCGGACTCATTGCACAGGTTTGGATGGAAGGGAAAAATGTTGATTCAGATTTATGAATTTTTGAAAAGTAGATTCTCAAACCTTTTGTAGTTTTGAATTACTTATTGCAAGATTGACAAAACGTATATTTTATACTTGCATGGTGTTCAGTTGTAGAAGATAGTTCCTCTGTGGAGGGTTCTTTCGTTTGGTATGATTTCTTGATCTGCACATCATGACTGCTAGATGAAGAATACTTTTCATCCCTGAGAATTGTATCCTGAAAATTTTTCATCCTTAGAGTTTTAGGTGTACTACATATTATGGAGGTGTTTCCTTATTTGACAGTGACCAGTTAGAAATCCTACTGTTAGGCGTAGATTTTTCCTGGTCATTGCCAAATATTTCTTCGGCGCCAGCTTCCCAGGGTCACCCAAGGTGATCCTAGCAAGATTACATTCTTTGGTTTCGTCCCATCTCTTTAAGGATTAAGCATGGGTGTAACACTTGACTAGTTCCGCAATTGTCGAAGTCATCAGGCCGTAGGTGCCACTGGGTCCCAAAATTCTTAGTCCAGCCGCTTGCTTGGCTAAAAAGTCGGCAATTACCTTTACTCCTGTCGTGCCCTTTAACCCACCTCAGGATAATGTTATTATCTACCGAGGCTTTGGCTGAATCTTGGTGACACTCTAGTACTAGCCCTGAGGTTATACGTTGATTGGCTAATAGGGCTTGTCTGCTGTCACTGCAAAAAACATAATGTTATGTTTTTTCCAGAAATTCCTTTCTTGGTTAATTCATTTGTGGCTATTGAGATACCAGCCAGTTCTGTTTGGACCACGCTGGTATTTCTTCCCATTTCCCACATAATTCTTAGGCTTAGTGATCTGGAATACACTCCACACCCTGAACCTTCTTTGGTTTTTGAGCCGTCTGGGTAAATCCGTATTGCATTTATATCATCTGACTCTATGTTCTGCTTTATTTGTATTTTGTAGGGTTTATTTAACACAAACCTGGGTTCAATTGCATCGCTTGTTGCCTGCACCAGAGGTTGCGCAGTAAGCGCTTCCCGCCACAGGCCCAGCCTCAATTGACCCATTCCTACTTCGAGGTTTACACCAGCCGTGCGCAATCGTACCATGGCCATCAAGGCAACCTCCTTAACGTACAGATCAAGAGGGGTCAGGCCCGTGATTAATTCCATTGCCGCGGTTGGTGTTGTTCTCATGGCTCCTGTGATGTTTAAACAAGCAATTCGCTGTATTTGGTATAATTTTTGGATGGCCGTTGCTTGTAGAACTTTTGGTCCCCATGCAATGGCTCCATACGTTAACATAGGTCTTATTATTGCAGTGTAGATCCAGGTGACCACACGGGGTGAAAGACCCTATGCGCATCCCACTGTCCTCCGACATTGTTCATAAGCAACGTATGCTCTTTTTGCTCTACTTTATAGATGAGAGTTCCATGTTAGCTTCCTGTCGAGGATAGTACCAAGGTATTTTACCTTTTCAGTCGTATTGTGAGGGTGTTGTTGGTACATCTGTCCAGTTCGTCGTTCCAGGAAAGACAGAACTTGGGAAGTGAGTTTCCATAAGAATCTCAGCACTCTCCTGGAGGTTGGCAACTACATATATATAATATAATTTTTATCAAGTACTTTCTTGATTTTTTTCATTTTGTCTTCAATCGAGGACCGCCTGCCCGGTACTGACGATGCCCAAGATGAAGAAAATTAGTTGCATCATCCAAAAAAATAATATATACATTACATTTACATTACATTACAGTTAATATAATTGAATTACTTCCGAAGAATAAAAATTTCGTTTCAATATTGATTTCCTCACCCTTTTTTCAGTTTCAGATTCAAAAATAGTGATGCAGCGATCAAAAGCGGTTTGGATGATAATCTCAGAAAAGCTTTGTTGTGTATAATGGTAACCACAGATGGAGACAAGCAAATGTGTGAGAAAGTTTCCAAGATGTTCGACGACACTAAGAGTAATCAAGTTTTTGTGAATTGAATGACTATTGAAAGAAAACAATATTCAGTAATATAATTGAGACATTCTATAAATAGTTCAATTACTTGATTTTCCCGATAACCAGAATTGATAAATGAATGACTGAATTAGGTTAAAAGCCCAACACTGAATCAAACTTGAAGACCACCACTGGTAAAATTGTTATACCTAACCAAAGATTCCACATAGAGCCAGTGCTGCTCCAAGGCAACAAAAATTTGTACGAAATTGACAAATGAAAATGTATGCTTTTCGCTATAATTGTATAGCATCAAAGGTCGCCAACACTGTCATCAGAATAATTGACAAGTGACAGCTTCCCGCATGATGCAAAGATGGAATAAAGCGATTAGCGCATGCGCAGATACTCCATCGTATGTAAAATGTGAATATTTTGAAGTGGTTCTTGCAAATATATTGATTTGATTACTATTTGCATTAATATTAATTGAAAATTCTGCATTCACTAATCTAGCTTTAGCTTATATTATGTATCAAATCAAATGACAACACAAAGTTTCCTGAAACAAAAATAAAGAGGGGTGAGGTGAACTTCCAACAACCATTCATAAATATTCATTTAAAATTCGTCTTTTCTCTTTTCTCACTGTGGATTTATTTTTCTTTTAGCGTCAGCGGTTTTCGATAGATTTGACTGGTGTGGAATTTGCCGCGGTGGTAGTGCGCCCGACTCACGATCGAAAGACCGTGGGTTCGATTCCCGCCTCGACCAAATATATCTCTCGAGAGAATGTATCTGGTTGAAGCTGGAATGATTCTGCAACCGTGTTAGGAATCACACGTTAAAAGGTAAGACCTGGTTAGTCCTTAGCTCGCACAAGTTTCTCAACTTCTGAGTTGCTCTATGATCGTGATCTATGACTTCTATGACAGACAGACACGCGGGACACGCCTATCATAATGAGACGGAAGACAGATATAGACAGATTATTCGACTATCGAAGGACGAAGTGATTGAAATTTGTAAATATATAACCGTGGCCTCGTTCGAATCAATGCAAAACAAAATAAAGTCCAAATGTATGCTTTTCGTCAATGTGGTATGCATTTATGAAAAAATATTGAATTGTATAGCAATTCGTACAATTGCATAGCCAGGAGCAGCCCTGCATAGAGCACGTTGATATACGATATGGTACTTTTTGAGGCAGGGCATTTTTTACGTCGAACAACCTCTCGATGTACTGTCGCTAGTGACCACCACTAAAATAATCGAAAATGACGTATTGGATTGTGTGCAGGGCACAATATATTCATTATGGAGGGTAATTTGTATTAATGTCTGATATTTCAAAGAACTGTTTCTCAAGTGTTTTCAAAATAAAAAATTCCTTTTTTTTTGGAATTCATTTTACGGATTTCTTAGGTTTACCTACATTTGGTATCACTAATCCATTTTTCAAATGACATCGATATTCTGTCTTGTATTGATAATTGAAGTTTCCTCGACATGAAAAATTCAAATCTGATTTCAGTTACGCAGTTTTTCATGAAGGGCCTGTATGTTTTTTCTCCTTTTGAAAACAAAATTTTTGCGTAAGTTCAATTGAAGCCATCACCATAATTGAAAACTAGAAAATTCAGAAACATACAAATCAATGAATAATTTGAATTCATGTATGAATAAAAAATCCAGGCTTGGATACAGGGGCAGCTTTTGTTCAACTTGTTATTGTTTTCTACATCAAGAATCGCCCAATTCAACAAATAAATAATTTCCCTGTAATAATAATTCATTTTAAAAGGTTTTACACAACATAATAATAATTGTTGAATGAAGAAAAATGATGATAAGTGCGAAAGCACTTAGATACTTCACAGGAACAACACAATTTTGAGAATTCATTAAAACAAAGATATAATATATAGATATAAAGTTAAACCTATAGTATTAATGATGGTAAAAACGATATATAAGAGTTCACTAACAATCATTAGTGGCAATTTCAGTCACACAACGTAAAATACAATGTAAATGAAAATAAAACTGTCAAATAAATGGAAAGAATAATACATACCTATATACTAGTAGAAAATTATATACTGAATATGAGCATCCCGTTCAAGATGTGAATCTTTTATTACTCTTATTTCACTTTAGCTTTGGGAAGTATTACATATTGATCAATTTTCAGTTGTAAAAAATAAGGTTTGCTGGAATTATTGTAACTGAAAGGTTTATAGTGACTTTTTTTCAGATTCACTGTCAATAATCGATGTTCGAGCCAATTTTCAATCAAAACCATATACGATTTACCTACATGTTCCAGTTGCTCCCAGCTATTTGCCTTGTGAAAAATAGCTGTATCGTCTACTTACCGCTACTTCTGATAGAATATAGTCCATTAACATATATGTTGAATAAAATTGGCCTTGGGGGACTCTATTAATCAAATTTTTATCAATTTTTACACACTGAAGTCTATTGGCGAGATAGCTCTTGAACAAGTTTAGAGCATCATCTCTTATACCAATGTCTTTAGTGTTTTCAGTAAAAGGTTGTAGTTCAACTGTGTCAAATGCTTTCCACAAGTCAATGAAAACGCTTAGGCATTGTTTATTCTCATTAAGAACAGATGCTATTTCTGCAGTAAGAGCTAAGACTGCGTCTTGGATAGATAATGTTTCACGAAACCCAAATTGACAGTCAGACGGTGTGTATAGTGAGTGCTAAGGGTCGGTAGTTGATAATGTTTGTCTCATCTGGTTTAATCTTCCTCTTGAAGATGATCACTTAGTGATCGAAACACGTGTCGAGGTGTTGAAAATAACGATTTGGTGTTGGGAAAGAAACTCCAGTAATATTAATCTCCTTATGTTTTTTTTTTTTGAAAGCTATTGGCTAGAAATCATTTTCCATACATTTGTTAAAAATGAATGTCGAAGGCTCCTCTATATATGATCACATTTAGTTTCTGATTGAAAGTAAGTATTGATCTATTTCAATAACAATAACGACATAAAGTACCCAATTCATAATTTCGAATACTGGCATAAATAGATTTTGTTTTCATAGCACTTCGTAGAAAAATAAAGGCAGACGATTTGATGGCTGAAGTACCATTTGTACATTTCCGTTTGGAATTTTGGTATAGCAAACAAGCCTCTTCTTGGAATAATGAGTATGAAAGTTTATTTGTAAACATAATTTTATGGAAGAGACCGACTCTGTGATATATTCTTTTATTGTATGAAGGCTGTTCCAAAGAGATATACATATGTATAAGAAAATGAATATTTTGAAATGGGAGCCCGAAACATTCATCTCTCCCAATGACCTACACCGTAACGCTAGTTGCACACACACCGATTTTGGACGGCCGACTTTGTACCAGTCGTCCAAATTCCAATAGTGAACCACATGTGGGAACGGGACCTTGCACACACGCCGACCGGTGATCGTCGCCGGTAAAATACCGGTGAGCAGCCGTCCACTGCCACTGTATCGCCGGCAGTACTGGGAAGTAGTGGCGTACATGACTAAATACACTCTTGCATACTCACCGGTTTTTTACCGACCATTCCAGTCTCGAATGCTCGGTGAAATTGTAGTTACTACGCATTAACTTCGTTTTGGTAGTGCGTGCTAATTACGACAACAAAGCAACTGATTGTTTGACCGATAAAAATTCGGTGAGTGTGCAAGCACCCGCTACCAATAAAATATCGGCCGATTTTATACTGGCCGTCCAAAATCGGTGTGTGTGCAACTAGCGTAAGGCTAATTGCACACACACTGATTTTGAACGGCCGATTTTATACCGGTTGTCCAAATTGCAATAGTGAACCACATGTGGGAACGGGACCTGGCACACACGCCGATCGGTGATCGACGTCGATCACTGGTCGGTCAAGTCGGGAATGTTTCTTCCCATTTTTCTGCGTGATCACTGCGTTTGTTCCACTCTTCAGCACTAAATGTGTCAAAAAAGTTGCACATAAATGTTGGACATTCCCAACATGAAAAGACAAATTTTTTGTCCAACGTATTGCTTCAGAGATACACATACTATTTCGATGGGATTCAAATCTGGGTGGTAGAGAGTTAATCGTAAGATACTATGGCCATGTTGAGTTAAAATTTCATCTATCTCAAACGTTTTGAATTTAGGCTAATGGAATTTTATCAGGGTTTAACATATTTGTGTCAAAATAAATATTTTTATATCTCAATCATTCTATCATATATTGTTTTCTGCTATTAGAAGTCGGTGCTTTATTTTCCTGAACATTGTGATGAGGCGCATTGTTAATAACCACGATTGTATTTGGAGATAGGTGAGGATATAAATTTTCAACCAACCATTTTTTATGATTGGTAAAATTCATGTCGTGATGGTAGTCTACGGTATTTGAATTTGATTTAAAAATCAGTTGGGCAGTGGGAATGAAGCTCTTTTCGCTACCAGCATGAACAACAATTATTCGTTGTTCTTTTGAAATGGGCCTAGCTAGTCTTACATTGGAATTGTATGTGAAGCAGGAATGTATGTTTCATCCATATATATACAATCGTTTTGTTTTATTGTCTGTACGATTTGATGACACGTAAAAAAGCTATTCTTAATTGATGAATACCATGTCTCTCCAATAATATTTGTTATTTGTTTTCGTTTTCCTCCAGCGGAATACCATCGATTTTACTACTTTACGAAGAAAATCTCCTCCTGTGTATCCAGTTTCTTTAAATTTCCTTGAAATATTCGGCATTGTAGGCACAATTTTGTCAGTGGTATAACTATTTATGATAATTATACGTAACAAACTTTTATCTGCGTTGTCTAAATCTGTTTTATGTTTTTCCTATTATTCGTTTTAGTTGGCGATTCAAAAGAAGAATTGCACCAAGTTCTATTTTCCTTTGTTCTGTAACAATTCTTCGAATAATTCTTTCTGAAACACCTGTTGCAGCAAGCACTCTTTCGTACATATTATCTAATTGAATGTTGAGTACCCACGACGTCTTTTCTTTCTCCAGATATTTGAATATATCAAAAACAACTTCCCGAGTTGAAAATTTGCAATTAACTTTGAAACTTCATCACTAACTGAATACGAACCTGAATTTGAATGTTCACGCCTCGAATAATCTAACAGACTGATAACAGATTGTTACGCACTACTCAAATAATATTAGGTACCCTTATTCTTCTCTCCAATAGCTAAGGTGCGTGAATTCGTACCCATTCTCAAGTGTCGGTTGGGGTGAGTCCACGAGTATAATTTTATTTGATTTTCCTGAGTTAATTCAAATGGGCGCCACTAGTTCCTATTCTAGTTCTCACTTCATTGCCCTTCCATATTCTTGTAAGTCAACTAAATACGTTATTTTATTTCAAATCGTATTGCAGAATAGAGAAAAAGGTAGAATTTCGAAACACCAACACAAACGCACGATCAGAAGAGACCTTGTTTAACAAAACCCAGATCAGCTGTTCGCTTTTTTTCTACTCCTTTCAAGGAACGAATTCTCCACTCGGACGAGCTGCGAGCGAACGGCGATCGGCTTATTTATCGGACCAATGTAGTTTTTGAAGTTACGGGGTGTTCCACCCAAACCGTAATAAGATTTCTACACATTTACTGCACATCTTGAGGGAGGGGCTTCTCACCGGCCATGTCTAGCCGGCAGCTGTAATTTGGATCTGCATGAATAACGTCATTTTGAATCTCTTGTTTTTTTTTTCAGTTGGAAAACTGTGAAGTTTGTATGAAATCTACAAAATTTAATTTTTCATGTGGAAAACATCGTGAAAGTGTGCGTGATTTTTCAATGCCTATTACTGATTCAGCATTGTCCTGCTGCTGGATGAACTGCAAACATCTGCGAGACTAACCTCTGTAAGGTATCTTGTAAAAATGTCTATCGGGTACAGTATACTTTGATATGCAGGATGCACTTCATCAGATTAATTTGTAGTAATTAATCATTACACTTTATAACTAGGTATATGTTTTTCTCCTAGTTTGCTTCAGCTTCTTGTTTCTTTTTTCTTGATCGCAAACAATATGTTGAAATTGAAGGTTATCAGTCAAATCGTCACTCATCCACCTCTGGAGTAATACAAAGTTCAAATCTTAACCCACTTCTATTTCTGTTGTTTCTTCATGACCTTCCATGACACATAAAATTTGACAATTTATTATATGCTGACGAATTATGAGTGGACTGACCCTTTACTTGATGAAAATTAATAACACTATCCATGATAATTCAACTTCATATATAGGTCCTGAACCAGCTCAGGGGGTACTTAAATCATTAGTGCGAAACCACATTAGGACATGGACCAATAAGAAGCACACAGAGTACTGGACAAAAGTACCTGGCAACAAACACAGTAGAACCTTCATTAGGGAACCATCCGAGAAAAGAAGCGAAGAACTACTTCAATATAGTAGGGATCGGCTCAGAATAATTACAGGGTTACTAACCGGTCATTGTCTGCTTAGAGGACACCTGAATAAAAAGGAGCTGTACAACGGAGACCTCAGCTGCAGATTATGCAACGATTGGATAAAAACAGTTCTAAACATCTTATGCGAATGTGAGGCACTGAATCACAGGAGGCAGGCAATATATGAACATATTACGTCCAGAAGAATATGACGAACATCCAAGACGGAACCTGTACAAACTTGTACAGGGAACGAAACTGATGGAATGGATGTCATGAGAAGATGGAAGAATAAACGCAATAAGCCCAAGAGGCTGCAGTGTTTTCTAGAGACTTGGACTTAAAGGACAAGTCAGACAGCTCCCGAGGGACCAAAAAAAATCCATGATTATTATTGAAGAATTTTCACAGACATTTTCATTTCTAGGTGCGTTTTGCTAAACCCATAGTTTTATCGGTAGTGATGAATATTGTAATGGCTACAATTCTTAGATATAACAGTTGTAGGTACCTAACTAATTGGTTAATAATGTAAGCGATAACAGATAGAATTTGTGCTGAGTTATGAATATGAGAACATCATTGTCATCAATGTCAGTGTGCTTGTTTCTCATGAGATTCTGAACAAAATCGACGTTTCCGATCCAACTGTTGTGTTTTTTATCCAAGCCCAATCATTCAACGTACATTTTTTTGCCTATTCTTCTCAACACTTTTTCCACAAGATATATATCAGGATTTGCAGTTTTTTGTAATTCTTCACCCCCTAATAGGTGCACCATGTATATCTTCTAACACAAAGGTGGCGGAGTTGGTAATGTTGACTTTCATAATTTTGAATTATTCCGTAGTCCAATTGGGCGTATAGCGTTTTTCGAAAACGTGTTTCGCCTTACTGATTCGCACATCACCGACTTTGAATTTTCTCGATCCAGCTATTTTCAGGTCGGAGTATATTGATTTGAGAATTAGTTTTTCGTTGGTTTTGGTGATTTTCGAGGATTATATGCCCGTCTTCGGGTGTCGCGTATCATTGTAGGATTTTGTGATTTCAGGCAAGACATTCAACCATTGGTAAGTTCTATTCACACTGAAATATTTGAAAAGTCTTTCTGTCAATATCCTAATGGAACGTTCAGCCTTATGAGTTGCATTTCGAGAGGCTAAGTGGTGACTTTTTGGGTGAACATGATCCATTGCAGTAGTAGAAAAAGGCGTTTCAGGTGGATAAAACCCAGTACGAGTTTTACGAGTATTTCCTGCTGTAGGAAACAACGGTTTGATTATGTTGGTGTACTTGTATCTCTGAGTGCCTTTGAGAGGCCCATCGGAATTCTTATGAGTGTTCGATGAATCCAAATTTTTTTTGTATACATGCAAATCCTCGACATTATAATTTTCAGGCAACGTCGAAAAATAATAGTTCATATATACCGGGTGTTCCTTTCCAGTGATACCCAGCCAATTTTATGTATCCGATACGCTTGTCAAAATCAATTTCCTTTTGGCCTAGGAACGATTTTGAAAATGCGCCATCATATATGGGGCCGTATACTTGTCGATTACCCCAACGTTTTTTAATGTACGGTCGAGACATTATCGGATATAATGATCGATATTTTCTTCTTCTCAGACTCTTCCGGTATCTCTTGTTTGAGTTCGGTTTTTATCTCAGTTTTCACCTCAGTTTTCAATGGGGTAGTAGCTGATTGTGTCATTGTTTTATTCGCTATTTTCCTCAATGGAATAGATAGAGGTTTAAAGAATTTTTGCAATGACTCATCTTCTTCGGATTCACCCAATTTCAGAGCCAAATATTTTTTTCGAATGATGCGTGCAATTTCGTTGATTTTATTCTTTGTATTCCATTCAGAATAACAGTCAAAAAGTACTTGAACGTATAATAAATATCGAAATTTATTTTATGACTTCAAAGGTTTAACGACATAATAAAATTGAGGCATCCGTCTGGGGTACCTCTTATTCAAGACAGAGAAAATATCAAAAATAACTGCGTGCAGTGACATCTATATATCAGTAGCAGGCTTAAGACATTAGAAATATCGGATACCAGTCGGGAATTTTTGCGGACTTATTCGCTGGACATGTAGAGGATGTTAAGAGTACCGAGTTTGAAAATAATTTCAGACTCTTTCCGATTGGTAGGAACTTTTCTGAGATAATGTTGATTACATTCCCTAAAATAGTTGAGGTGGAGAATTTTTGGAAAGGATTTGAGGCAGTCGTGCACGGAGATTTGGTGAATCCAGTTGAAATTCCTACAATAGCGGGAAATTCTAGAGGAAGTTTTAGAGTGAATTGAAATATTGAGATATTTCAAGTCACTGTTGAAAGAAGTGATATTGGGTTTTGAGAATATTCGCGGTTTGATTCAATTTAGTTGATTTAGAGGACATTTTCCTGGTTAACGTTCTTGATGCTTCGCTTCGTTAGCAGGCTGGAAAGAGTTATATAGCCTTGCCTCCGAAAATAAGATACATAATCCAGCGGCGGCTCGTCAGAGGAGGCAAGGGAGGCTTGGCCTCCCCATAAAATTTGAGGCTATTCATCACAATAAATTGACAAATAATTATGATTATTTTTTTCTGAAATACTTGGGTATCATTACTTTACCATTATTTTTAATATAAATACATAATATGCCCGAAAAAACACTATCACTCACTACGTAGTACGNGACAATAGTGTGAGCTCTCCATAGATTTCAATTCACTTATTCGATTAGATTCTGATTCTGAATATACTTTAGCTTTGCTCAGTTTCCATTCGTACAACTGTATACCCAACATTGAAGAAGGTGTGAAATTCTACTACAATGGATCTTACGAAATTGGGGATATTGAAGAACCAATATCTCACCTAAAACATTCAAGGAAAACCCTGAGAATTTTTTCTATTTCAAATAGAATGATAATACGCTATAAAATGAAATATTCTGTCTGAAACACTCGATTGATTTCCAACCTGGAAATATCTTGGCTCACATACTGGGATTTTCATCTACTCTTCTCAAACTGAACGTACATTACGAATACGATCTACCTGTGGATATCATTAAAGTATGCACTATACACATAGATAGCAACATTACATTGAAGCATTCTACAACGGCACACCGTCTCATACGATATACGAATTTGCTGTTGGTGTTGACCTTGGGTACGCAATATTGAAGCATGGCTTTGGTACAAAACGTCCTGAAAAGCCTCATTCATTTTGATATTTTCGAAATGAGTTATTTGTAGATCCCATATATAACGCGTCACCATAAAGAAAGGTGTCATACGGCGGTGTTAAATTGACAGATTTCAGCCTCTTCTGAAACTCTCTCACCATGAAACTCTGCATTCAAGCAAGCCAATTCTTGTTGCTTCGCTTCGTTAGCAGGCTGGAAAGAGTTATATAGCCTTGCCGCCAAAAATAAGATACCTACATAATCCAGCGGCGGCTCGTCAGAGGAGGCAATGGAGGCTTAGCCTCCCCATAAAATTTGAGGCTATTCATCGCAATAAATTGAAAGATATTGACAAATGATTATGATTATTTTTTTCTAAAAATACTTGGGTATCATTACTTTACCATTAATTTTCAATATAAAAATAATTTCAGACTCTTTCCGATTGGTAGGAACTTTTCTGAGATAATGTTGATTACATTCCCTAAAATAGTTGAGGTGGAGAATTTTTGGGAAGGATTTGAGGCAGTCGTGCACGGAGATTTGGTGAATCCAGTTGAAATTCCTACAATAGCGGGAAATTCTAGAGGAAGTTTTAGAGTGAATTGATTTTATAATAATTCTGTAGTGTACTTGACCGATATGCATGAGTTGCAAGTTTTCAGCAAGAAACAAATGAAAAGCATGAATTTGCGACATATGACTCAAGACTCTTGTATAAATCCACCCTAAGCCACTAAAGAACTTATTTAGGGTAAGGTTATCCAGGTCAGAAAGTTACGAAACATTTCTTGCTGTTTTGTGGGTTGTACAAAATGCATTGTGACAAAGAATAATTCATAATTATTCCTCTACAACTCATACTACATGCTGACCCTCATGGAGACCAACACAACATCTCATCTGGTTTCCAAATTTCGTTTTTAGTACTAATTTTCAAAAAATTTTATAAATATGTTTCCCTGATGAATATCAAATCAAAATAGTACCTACTAAAACAAAATTCCTCTTCACTAAAATCAACAACAGTAATTCATCATTGTCAAACGTGATTCTATTCTAATAATTATAGTAACACATTTCAATTTCTTGAATGGTAAACCATTCACAAAGAATTATAGTTATACACATTTTCGACAAGTTTTGTGTGTAAATCATCAATAATAACTAATGAAGTGCATTCCTTATTTTGAATAAAATTTTACTGTTACATTATGAGTGATAGTTTCAATACCTATTCAGAATATTTTTATATTCACTTTGAATTTTCATTACCTAGTTTCAGTGTTTGACAATTCCGATGTGTTCATACACAGTATTCTTGTTTTTATGTTTTTAGAATTCAAATCTTCGAATCCAAGAAACCAATATTTTTATTTTGACTCGTAAGTTTATTGTTCGAAAAGTGAACTATTTAACTACTAGCTTCACCACTCAGTGTCTGCTTTTTTCAATTTTCATAGGCAATAACTACCTTACTTCACCTACATACATCTTCACACATTTTAATAGGGTTTCATTTTTCTTTCGTTTTTTTAGCTAGCCTGTTTATTTTACAACCCCACTGATAGCGGTGCTGTTCAACTTACCCAGCAAAACATAGATATGACACTAGGTAAGGAAGTGAACATACTTACTTGGACGTTTTCTTGAAAATCATTTCTGTTTAAGCTTCCAATGAATTAGTGTTCATAAATTTTTATGCTGACTGGTGTAGATTCAGTAATCTCCTCATGCCAATTTTTGATGAGGCTGCAGATGCCATCGCCAAAGAATTCCCCGAAGCGGGGAAAGTGGTAATGGGGAAAGTAGACTGTGATAAGGAAAGTTCGGTGTCCACAAGATTTCATATCTCTAAATATCCTACCTTGAAGATCGTCCGGAATGGTCAACTTGGAAAGAGAGAGTATAGAGGAGCAAGAAATGTTGAGGCATTTAGTAGTTTTATTAAAAAACAATTAGAAGATCCTATCAAAGAGTTCAAGGAGTTACGAGAACTTGGAGAGCTGGAGTCAAATAAAAGGATCATAATCGGTGAGTTTACAGCAGTCTCAACTCTTTTTAATAATATTGGAAAGAATTTTTTAGCGATGATAGCATTGCTCAAATTATAAACAGCTGATAAGAATAACTGAATGTTGAACATAGGTTATGTTTTTTTTATTATTTTTTTTTGTCAACAGCATTCACTACTTAATATCTCCCAGAGCTACTTATATAAAGTACTCCTTTTTTTTAAAAGAAAATTTCAGGTTTTTGACTTGGTACAAGGTTTAAAAAAAACATTTGTCTTAAACCCAAAAATAATTATTTTCGATAATCTTATTATAAATACTCATATCAAAATTTTAATGTTCTTGTAAATAACTTTCCCAAATATTTTAAAGAATAGATCGCCGAAACATAAACTAATCTAACTGAAAAACCTATAAACTCAGGGATAACATTAAAAAAATCAAAGAGATTATGAATGTTCTTAATTGAGAAGTTTGTTTTATTGATAGAAAGTTGACCTAGAATTTGAAGTCAGTTATTCTGGTATAATATTGACATTCAATTTTCTGAATTATTATTTGTCATTTTAGGAATCTCATTTTGTTGATATGGTGAAAGTTGTGATACTTTCGAAAAAAAAAAAACAAATATTAAATGGGAGAGGTTTATATATTCTGAAATAATATGTTACTTTCGACTGGCTGGCTTAGTGAAAAAAAACGTCCTAGTTTTTCAGGCCTTTTGAAGAGGTATCTACATGCAGTCAGTATAATAATAATTTTTATTTTTTTTTCAACTAGGTATCCTAATTTACAAAAACATTTTTGAAATTGGATGGACAAAGTCACAGTCCAACTTCATAATAATAAAATATGTATG
>NW_019290863.1:8235-42220 GCF_000500325.1 Leptinotarsa decemlineata | reverse complement strand
ACAGGTCCGTATTTAAAAATTCAAAGATGGGGGTGGCTCAAGTCAGATGACACCCTGCATAAAAGATTCATGGATATATTCTGAGAGCTCACATCAAGTGCCAATAGCAAAATGTGGACAGATTTTCAATATGTCTGCGAAAAAAGTAGATATAGGCAAAAAAATAATTTGGGATTTTTTGGTTTTTCCTGTATATCTCCAGAACCAAATGAGTCTCGCTTGCGTTTACGCAGTTATTTCTATTAAATACTTTTCTTGGTTTTTCACATTTTGTCTTCAATCGAGGACCGCCTGCCCAGTACTGATGATGCCCAATAGGCTGAAACAGCTGTCTACCGGTGGCTCTTAAATTAAAATCAATGTGGGAATGATCAGAATGGTACTTATTTATATATCTTTTGATTTTCATGGAATTATTTTCCAGCAGCTTGACTGCATTAACCTTTCTCGATTATATATAACTGAAAAGAAATTATTGGACGACCACTCATAGGAAAGAGGGCAAATCGCAGACACGTCTTTCTGGCTATTTAGCCTTCGTCAGTACGGTACAGCCAAGTGTAAAGGATAGGCAACACTTGGTTGTGAAAAAGCGTCAAAAACAAACAAGCGAATTCACCCTTTTTCGCAATTCGCAAATTGTGCACTATAAAACGATACATCCTAGATGCACAATCAATTAAGTGCTGGAGAAATTCATACAGTATATTTAAGGATATTTAGAATATTTGTATATAAAATTTTAATTGATATTTGTTTGACATTCAGAGTCTATAAACTTTCTAACGGCCGACGGCAAGAAGTTCGCCCATCCACTCCACCATCTAGGCAAGAGTGAAAAGGACCTACCTCTAATTGCCATTGACAGCTTTCGTCACATGTATATGTTTCCTGATTATAAAAACATTGAGGTTCCTGGAAAACTAAAACAATTCATCCAGGACCTCTACTCTGGCAAATTACACAAAGAATTTCATTACGGGCCAGAATCAGATACAGAAAAGGATAAGGAACAACCTACCACTCCACCAGAAAGCACTTTCAGAAAGTTGGCGCCTTCGAAAAATAGATATACTTTGTTAGGAAAAGATGAACTGTAATTATAATTTTTCAGTAAGTTATTGTGGTCTTCAGTCTTTAAAATAAAAAACTGCTTCTATTGTTTATGTTAGCTAAACTTTTCATAAACAAATCTTTGCTGTACAAACAATATTATTGTATAAAATCGCCGTGAAATATTTGGATCATATTTATTTGTATTATTCCTAATTGTGAACATTTAAGGAACAATGGTCAATGTTAAGTTTGTAAAAATTTTTGATTTTTTGTTTATTGCAAAAGTGAAATTGAATTGAAAACGTTCACATCACTAGTAAGTTTAAAGACATCTCAATTAAACATCAAATTTTTAGTCAGCTCTCATAGTACAGTATGATGTTACCTTGATCAGCAGTATTGCTTGTCTGGGACCCCATAGATTGGACAATTACATAACAAAATACCATAAAATACAATAAAAAGATACTTCAACATAGTTGAAGTTTTCCAGTTGTTATTCGCTCATAAGTTCTTTGAAACGTCTCAAAAATGGAAAATAATTCATTCAAGTGTCACTATTTTCCGGGAAGGCTGTCGATTTTTAGAATTTCTTTCTGACGATTCGCTGGCCCGGACAGGAAAAAATTCTAACAATCCGAAAAATAGTGACACTGAACACCTCGGCCGCGAAAACCTCAGCCATTTTGTTAACTCATTCAAGGTTACTCACAAGCACTCAAAGACTTTTGCAACTTGTGTCTGGGGAGCTTTTAGTGAAATTATATGAAATGAATTTCTCACACTAAAAAACTAACTTATAATCTCTTGTTTTTCAAATCCAGTAGACTTGTTGAATTCAAGAATTGTTTTCTACTGTAAATTGATCCTTGTTCAATCTTCAGTTGGTATTTTCTTCAAATGAGATTCGATATATCTTTTCTATTCTAGAAATACTCTTGAGAACATTCACAAAGAAAATTCATGACGGTAAATACAAATGATGATGGGGACTATTCAAAAATCAATAAATACTACACGCACGCGATTCTAATTTACTTTTCGCAATAATTCTGCCACTTTTCGAACAGAAAGCGAGATCAATTTTCTTGATGACCGCATGATTAATTTTGACTTTTCTATCCCTAAGCAGAAAATTTTGGGCATTGATTACTTGTCATATAAAAATATTCCAACTGTGTAGTTTTTTTTGCAACCTTCATTAAGAGAACTTTTTGTCTTACAACTGTCTAGAACTTTATGCTGAACTTCGTTTCTGATATAATCACGACGTTTCGGCAAGATCAAACGTGCCATATTCATGTGCTCTGCTCTGCACGCCACAATTACGTAGACTGTAATTGTGCCGTGGAATGTCCTGATTGTTCGGCGTCGTTTATGCTTATATTCAAAACCAAGGCCAGTATATCACCAATAGCAAACGCATTGCCCAGGACAATAATCAACCAGAATGCCTCCCACCAAGCATGCATAAAGCCGACCAATAAGGACATTCCACGCCACAATTACAGCCTGCGGCATCGTATAAATGGACGAAGATGACTTCAGTTTCAAGTTCAGCTACCAAGCAGAACATATGAATATGACAAGTACGATCTTGACAAAACGTCTTGATTATATCAAAGATGGACAGATGTACACACGGAGTAACAATTCAGCATGAGATACCATCCGTGAAAGACTATGCCAATAAAACATTGACACCTGTTTTTGGATAAATGGCCTCATCAGTTCAGGCAAAGAAGTGCAACACCTGTTTGCCAAAAACTGTAGCACGGGGAGCCAACCGCACATCTACATTGTGTTTGTATACGTATCGGCCAATCCTTACCCTCAGTCATATCATTCAGTAGGTTAATTTTGTAAACCAGATGCTTAAAAATACAGTTTATGTGAACGTTTCAGTTTATTTGAAGAAGATATATGAAATTGTATAGGATCAGCAGATTTGTGAAAATCACTGCTGGTTATGATGTATTGAGGTGATTCAAAACCAGTAATTCTGATGTAATTTTGAACTGCAGAATATTTTATGTAAATAAATAGTTGGTTTTAATAAACTGCACGTACTAGATGTCATCAGAATGAACTCCATAGTTTTATACTTTTGTGAAAGGGATGCAGTGAATGGAGCATTTTAATGAGTTGCTTCAATTTATAATAGTAATGAAATTCCCAGTGTCAACTAAGTGAATCTTTTTAGTTGGTAGTTTTTCGCAAAGTTAATCACAAAAGTTGAAGATTACATTTGTATTAATTCCAGGATTTTTTATTTTTAAATTCCTGTCCTGTTTTCCTTTTTTTTACTCCTAAATTAACATTTCCAGCCATGAATTCAAGATGTGTATTGGTTCATTCAAAAAATATACCTTTTTAAAAACTTATATTTTCGTAATTTTTAAAAACATTAGAGGAGAGGTTCACCTGGATTTTCGGCCATCACAACATTTTTTTCAACAAAAATTTGAGATATGCTTTTAAAAATTATAGTGTCATTGATTCTCGAGTTTGAAAGCCGTGGATTTTTGGAATTTCTTCCTGACGTTTCGCTGACGCGAGTGGCTAGCTTCTTCAGAGGTTTAACCGTCATGGCTTGTCCGATGACTACCTTTTAGGCTTCGTAAAGGGTATTTATGCTTTGTCAGGTAATCAGTTGTATTTGTACTTTAATTTGTACCTGCACTTGTACCTGTACTCGTACCTGCACTTGACTCTGGAACATTAACAATCTTGCTGACTGTTGTCATTCTGTTCGTTATTCTATAATTCCTTAAAATGGGATTCCATATTCGATTGAGGTTCACCGCTTCTTCTTTTCTGCAGACTCGGACAAACGGACAAGTCAGCTGTGGCAGAACACGCACTTAGTGAAGGAGACCATATAATTTTGTTTGAAAACACAGAACTAATTGCCTCCAACCAGGGATACCATAGCCGACTGGTACGAGAGGCAATAGAGACAATAGAGATTCACACCCACACGGAGAATTTCAACAGAAAAGAAGAAGCGGTGAACCTCAATCGAATATGGAACCCCATTTTAAGGAATTCTAGAATAACGAACAGGACAACAGGCAGCAAGATTGTTAATGTTCCAGGGTCAAGTGCAGGTACGAGTACAGGTACAAGTGCAGGTACAAATACAACTGATTACCTGACAAGGCATACATACGCTTTACGAAGCCTAAAAGGTAGTCATCGGACAGCAAGCCATGATGGTTAAACCTCTGAAGAAGCTAGCCACTCGCGCCAGCGAAACGTTAGGAAGAAATTCCAAAAATCCACGGCTTTCAAACTCGAAAAGCAATGACACTGAAAACCTCAGCCGTGAAACATTTCCTTCGTAACTCAATTGACAACTAAAATAAAATAAGGTTAATTTCCAAATATTGCGTGCTACGTACATTTAGTTGTCAATTTTTGTATGCTGTACACTAGTCTCGAACTTCAGTTTCAACTGTTGATTTTGTTGGTGATAGGCATAAAAGTTGGAAATGTTTGCGTGTTTCGCAATCTTCTGCTATCGAAAAAATTGATCAAAGGATTTGCATCAAATTTCATGTAAAAAATGGAATTTAATGCTCGAAGATGGCATACAGTGATTGTACTCTGAGTCAGAAAAATGTTTACAAGTGGTACAAGCTTTTCACAGAAGGTCGAGAATTCTGAGCAAACTTACACTGGAAGAAAACTATAAGGAAGTTCCTAATTTGTACAAAAAACAAGTGAATATAAATAAATCTCTCCAGGAAGAGCTTAGTGAGGCATCCAAAATTTTCAAATCTGTGGCAAGTAATCTACTGATCAGTTTTAATAATATTTTAGAATCCAGAATATCTGCGTCAAACTCGAAACTTGCGTCAGAATCAAAAATGTTTTCGAAATTTCAATGAAAAATCTTATAAAAACAGAATTCGAATTCCACCAGCTTCTAACACTCAACACTCCAATAACCGAGATGCTCTTCGAACTCAAGAATCGTCTAATGAGGTAACTAAATTGCAACTAGATCCTAAAAACAAGTCTTCGAGATCTGTTGATGAGCATACACAAAATATGGAAAAAATACCACCGAAAGAAACACAAAAAAACGTGTCCAAGCATACCATTGTAGGCAGTGTTTTGCCACTCGAAAAGCAGCAACTTTCAACTGAAATTATGAACGTACAAACTCAACTAAAATAAAATGAGATAATCATTCTTGCTACAGGAGACCAATTATCAGTAGCAAGTGTTCCCAAAAGTGGAACAAAAGACGACCAATGGCAAAAAGTTAATTACAATCGTCGTGCAAGTAGAAGATTTGTTGGTAATAATAATAATAATAATAATTTTATTGCGATACGATCTACAAGTGGACACAGCAAAAGTAAAACTTTCGAGAAGTTAATTCTCATTTACTCTGGAATTACCAATTTCAAAATTAACAGATATTAATGTATCATCATCGACAAATTACAGTTGAAAATTATATAAATTAAATAGATTTTCAAAAATATTCATGATAAACAATATTTACATAGCTATTTTTATTAATGATTTTCGTAATAAATTTCAAATTAGCCAGCAGTTAAACGAATAGTAGCATTTATGTTTCGAATAAGAAATGACTGAACTTCTAAACTTCTTGAAGACTGTGATGTTTTTAAGTTCCTTCGGTAGAGAACTATATGCTTTTATTGCCTGATAGTAAGCTCCTTTCTCATAATATGTTGAGTTATGGCTGGGAATAACTAGTTCGTTACATTGTCTGATGTTAATATGCATATTATTCGAATATTGACCACTATTTCTGGGAAACAAGTATGGATATTTTTTTACGAAACAGACAAGACCCAAGAAGTACAACGAGGGCACTGTCAAAATATCAAGTTTACAGAAGAACTCTTTACAAGAGCTTCTTTGATCTAGATTTAGGATAAATCTCAGGATACCCTGTATATTGTTGATCCATAAGGAGCGCCAACGAAACCTCTACAAATTTCATCAAGTATTTCCTATGGTTAGGTTCAATAGTTATGCTGTACATTCATGAATTCAAGGCTTATGTTCTAGATATTTAAATTTGCCAACTGACAAACTACAAAACTAAAAAAGGAAGAGTTTAATGAAGGTTGATAATTTAACTTTTATAAAATATGTTCGACATGTCTTCCATTTTGTTGAATGCAGAGCTGAAGTCTATGTTTGAAAGACTGTTCTATCCTGCGCAAGACAGCTGGTGTAATGCTGCCAAAAGCATTCGTTATTCTAAGTCGCATATTTTCGNCTTATTTGTCTTACATGTAATTCTAATGATAATATAAATGTTCATAATCGGAACAAAAAGTTTAATTCAGAAACCCAAATATTATTTTTTTTAGTTTCAAGTGGTACCCAATAAGTTATTGCATTAACAAGAAACTGATTCCCAGATAAAAATATTTTTGGGAAAGAAAATTGTGTGTATTTGTACATTATGGTTTCATTACTGTGATGTTCCCAGTTTGAAGCATGGGAATATAAATACTATTTTCCAAAATCTCGTAGAAACTTTAAAAAGTATGTATTTGAACATGTAATTAGTTGAACACACATTCCACCCAGAAGTTTTACAAATCAACAGTGTCCAGTCATCAAACGCCTTATTTGAATGGTTGTTAATATTCCCAACTTATTAGTACTCAGGGCCGTTAGCAAGTTTCAACTGAAAACATACTTCACGTCAGTTTACAACCACAACTTTATTTGCAAGATATATTTACATAAAATTTGAAAATAAAAATATACTTAAATAGAATATTGAAATAAATTATAAGTAGAGAATCATTTTTGGTATCTTATATATACATTTTACAGTGTCCCACTTAAAATAAAGTGGGAAACAACTCGGAAATACTTTGATCCCAAATATCATCTTGAATACTACAGGGAGAATCTAAAGATTCATATCCTCTATCTGACCCGCTACATGAAAATGGAGAAGCACATTGCTTGAGCTGTGGTGAAACGATGGGTGCATTTTCTTCTGAAATTTCTTCACTTTCCATAGCTACAACCTCGGCTAAAGTTTCAGCAGTGTGTATACTATCGTCATCAACGTAAATTGTAACGGTGTTTGTGTCATCATCCAGAGTTCCATATAAGACATCTTCGTTTTCACTAATTACCACAGGTATGTCTGCATTCACTATTAACTTTGGAGCGAGCCTTTCAACCAATGATTTACTTGTATCCAAAATGTTTTTGGGCCGAATAGGTTTCAATTTATTTTTTGTGCTAGTTAATTTGGATTTTCTTGTGCTTTTTGGGGGTTTTGCAGCATAGTTGTGGTGAAGCAGAAGATATTCCGAGATATCATTTTCCAACGATTTCTTCTCGCTTAAAATTTCACATCTACTGGGTTCCAATTCTTTTGGTGCCTTCCCCACCACTTGACATGCACTGGGTTCAGTATTTTGTGGTTCCTGAAAAGATAGTTTCATAAAGATTTTGATATTTCAAATTTTTGTAAGTTCAACTCCACAAAAGCTATTTGTGTTCACAGAAAAAAATCTTCGTAAGAAATACTTCATCTTCAAAATAGTCAATCCAGAAACTCTTAAGCTTCTTGGAAAAATATGACTTTTCCTGAGAACACTGACATGTATTTTTGAAAANGTATAAAGAACTAGTAAAAAAGCCTGTCAAAGACTATTTATATCAAATAATGCTTGTCTTTCTGTTTTGCTCTAGAAAAATAAAAAATATCAACATTTTTTTCTGGAGTGATTTTTTATAAATTGTGACATTACATCAACATTTTACAACTCAGGAACAGTTTTATTAGTGGGGATGGAGTAAAATATTTCAGTTCTAGCGGAGAACATGGCATTTGGGTTAGTGATAATATATAAGACCGTGAATGTGAAACGGCCCTGACCCCAAGTTTTAAGGATCTCGGCCTTCGTAATGACATCATCAAGATGGCGGCCGTAGGGTTCTGGACCGTCATGAATTGGTTATAAGGACCAAATGCCTGAACCGATTTTATTGACATTCGGCACACTGGTACTTGGGACAATATCTGGGTCCAGCTCGTCAATGGTCGTACTCAATTAAGCCGTTTAAAAAATTTTAGAGGTACTTTTTTTTTGAGAATAGGTAGTGTTAGCAGTTACTCAGCTCAATGGGCTACCCCTTCCATGCGCTATTCGGTTCAGGTATCAGAGCTAGAAAAGTGTAGGCCGCCGCACGGCTGAGTGATGGGGGAACCGCCTGTGCAATGGTTCAGTTCAGTCTCGATCCAGATCATGAATGGTCAAACTCGATCAAGCTGTTTCAAAATGGTGGCCATTTAAAGACTAAAATAACTATTCCAAAGAACTCTACTGACTCTTGAAAAAACTATGACTATGCGAATAAAATAACAGTATTTACATTACAAAAAACCACTTTTATTAAACAAATGTTTATCCTTTCCACAAAATAATACGATTGTTTAAAATGTAACTACTTTTGTCAGATGAGTTGTAAATATAGGTAATAAGTTTTTCCAACTTCCACCTCTAAAATTGCAAAACATAACACTTATGAATGAGTACGGGAATGTAACGAAATCTTTGTTACACACCATTTCGAGAACATTGGCCCTGACGTAAGCATAACGGGTACAAAGTAGTTCTTTTGTTACACAGATGCACGAAGAGCACCTTCATGAGTACAGTTCTTCACAACTTTTTGAGGCCTCAGGAATGGTTGACCACTCTGGTAAATAACTGTCTTCAGATTTTTCCAACGCCATTGCTTTCAGGTGGTGGAGGCTTTAAGTCTCTAAACAATGCATCCAAATCGAAGCTTGCAGAGAAGCTCGCTTCACATACTGACATAGTGCATTCTCGGTAGGCGGGATGTTCCCAATGGCTCTGTTCTTATTGATAAAAAGAACACTTCTACATTCATTAACGCCGTTAAGGTGTGATGTTATGTCGTAGAGAAAGACAACAAATATTTGCATTGTTAGCATAACATATTGGTCAGCATAACATATTGATCATCATCTGGATTTCTGTCAACCATTAATAGTGCAAAATTTGCTTTAACATTAGGGAAGGCCATCCACACCTTCCAAGTTCTTTTATTTCCAACTCCATGGAATGCTGTGGCTGTATCACATGTTTGTTTGAAGGTGGTCGACAATGTTTCAAGGTGAATTTCACTAATTCGGACTTCTATTGTCTAATATGATATAAAATAATTTGAAATCCCTGACAGAATCAATAAAATTGAAATGGATAGCTGAAAATAACAAATATATTGAGCAAAAAAACCCTGAAATTATATGTAGGTTCAATTCTCAATTGTTGCTTGTATTTTATAGTAATTTCATTTCAGGGTTTTTTTCCTCAATATAATTGTCATTTTCAGCTATTCATTTTAGTTTCATTAATTCTTTCTGGAATTTCAAAACATTTTATATCATATTAGACAATGGAAGTCCGAACTAATGAAATTCACTGTATCACATCCTATAATTGAATGGAAAATGGGAAGATTCTTGCAGATCTCTGGAGAGAGTTGAGAACACAGAACATGTGTAGAAATCATTCTTCGGTGTTTCCCGAAACCAAAATCAATCCAAGGTTTTTACAGTTATTATTTGTTTAAAGACTGATACAACCACCACCACGACATCTGAATCCACAGTACTTATGTTGATGTATACATGACCATGTTTCATGTGGAAGAGAATGCTGCCATCTGCTTCTTCAGGAGGAATATATTTCACATATATCAAACTCTGCAACCGATGAAATAACTTTTTCTTCAAGTGTGCACACGACCATCTTTCCTTCGTTTCACTGGTAAGCTGTGCCGACAAGAACTAAATGACTAGGCTTTGTTGTTATCTACTCGCAGAAACTCATAGAAATTTCTCGGATTCGTCGTAGATGATGTTATTTTTACTGGTCAGCTGTGCCGACAAGAACTGAAATAACTAGGCTTTGTTCTCGTCTACTCGCAAAAACTCATAGAAATTTCTCGGGATTGTCGTAGATGATGTTACTTTTATCTGAGTTCCTGTTCCTCTTGGCTGGCGAGTGTCAGATTTTAGGAATTCGGGACAGTACCTATCGAATACCACATCAACTCGTCTCAGGTTCTTCAAATAAGTTACAGATGTAGGGCTTGAAAATTCGGTTCAGACATTTGGTCATTATAGTCAATTCATAACGATCCGGCATCCTTTTACGGCCGCTATTTTGAAGACGTCATTACGGACGATGAAGACCTTCAAAACTTGGGGTCTGGCCCATTTTATGTTCCGTAACATGTACTATAACCACTTCAAGTAACAGTTCTCCGCCAGAACTGAAATATTCTACCACATAAATGAGTTATTGGGAAATGTATTACCATTAATTTTACTTTGATGGTACATTAATAAGTACCAAAAGCTTCCCTGTATGCTCTATGGTATTCAAGGCAATGAGATATATGAGTATGGTTATTCAGTTGAAGGTTTTGTTTTCTACAAATTGATGGATGTAGCTGTTACTACATGGTAGGAGATCATTATGAAAAATGAGAAGTATTACTTTCTGTTTTTTACCACTTTTATTTGTAACTAACGTTACTGCAGTTTCTTCCTATTAGGATATTTTCAAACTAATACAATAAGTTCATTGTCGTCCTTATCGGACGAAAATGCAGTAAAGTTAGTTACAAATGAAAGTGGTCAAGAAACAAAGTATCATTTCTCTTATTTATTCAGACTAATACAATAACTTCATTGTATAAGTTTGAAAACGTTCTTAAATTGCGAAACTGCAGTAACGTTAGTTACAAATAAAAGTGGTAAAAAACATGGAAAGTATTCTTTCTCATTTTTATGTTTTGCTTTCTCATCATCATGTCAAATGAATGGTACAGAAAAATATTTCTATGAAATCACTTTTCCCATCCACCGCACTTGAAAAAACTTTTTCAGTCCTTTTGAAGTTGGCATCATCAGTAGATGAAAAATCTCAAGTAATATTATTTCTCAAAGTTGAGGTTTTTGACTTTGATTGAGTTGAAATGAAAATTTGATCCCTTACCAAAGAATACAAAGCCCATAGAAGCTCAGAAATATCATTTTCGTGTACCAATAGTTTTAGTACTTATCTGGACCACCAGAGGGCGATGGCAGTACGATGTTACTATTAAATATTGAGGGTAGAGGTAAAGAAAACCGTCTCTGTGTGAAAGTGTCCGTTAAAATGTGCTAAATAAGGGGACCACCAGAGGGCGATGGCAGTACCCGAGAATACCTACCACAGAGAAGCGACATTAACGTCGAATCCTTTGATGTTCGGTGTCCCAACTCCGAACCGAAGATTTTGAGTGATAAACAACCTNTTGTATCAAAAGAAGAAGCAGGAAGTAAGTTCATTGCCACGAATGCATTCATTCCACTGGCAACTGTACGGCTTAGAACTTGTGTTGCTAGACTCACTTTCATTTTTTCAAAATTGTTTGGATTGATATGTGATTTGGTAAGATTTGGTGCGAATCTATGAAATTGTCCTATGTCTTGCTCATAAAAAGAGCGCACAAAAGACCAAGATGTACTTTTGCCTTCAAAATTAAATGAATGTTTTGAAAAATTGTTTCTAGTGGCTTTTATCAAATGACTTGGATCAAAAATACAACAAGTTTTTTACCACCGAAATAAAATTCAGATTATTATACAGTGACCCCTAATAACTTCGTATATTACACTATCACTAACTACTCTAGTCATTAAATATGTGGAATTTCCTGACTCAATCAGTTAACAACTGCTTAATTCATATCATACCCTGTAGCTATGCTAGCGCCATTCTGGAGGATTTTTAAACTGTCATTTACTGCTGAAAGTTGGGACACTTTTTCAAGCTTCCTCCCATATGAGACAGTTCTCCTTACCCCTACCCTCCATAGTATTTAATGTAAGTATCAACAGAATTGGGTAGCTAGCAGTTGTTAACAACCAGTCGGCCGGAACATGTTGAAGTTGAGATGTACGCCAAAATCAAATTAAAAAGCCTGGTTTGTCAGCGACTGGTACCCAGTTCTGTTGGTAATCACATTAAATAGAGACATAGTACTAGAATCGCCCGTTGGTGGTCAGGGTAAGTACTAAAAATTTTACGGTACATGAAAATATAAGCTTCTATGCCGTAGAAGCTTATAACTCACATGGGCTTTGTATTTGCAAATATGCAATGATCGTTCATATTTGAAAGATGTTTTACTCTGCGTTTTTTACTGCATAGTGCATTGTGTTCTTCTATGGAGTTATAAATACTCATAATAATTGAATAGGCTTGTGACTTGCATGACGAAAATTGTTCGAATGACATGACAGAATAAAAATGAAAGTGCTTCACCTTAATATACAAAAGGTTTGCAAGTAATGCAAAAGTAACTCATGAATGTATCTAAAAAAAGGAAATAAAATATGTTATTGACTAAACTTGCAGATGTTCCAAACATCATATATCATACTATTATATATTGTAATTTTAGAGTGTCTGCTACCGCATGATTTTTTCCACTAAAGGGAAACTATTCAATGAATATTTGAAGAGAACCCTGTTATCTTGTTATATATTCTGAAATGAAAATTTTTATTGTGAAAGTACACAAAAGCTACCGTTTCAATAAATCTTAAATGAAGTTACTTGATGAGTCGAATTTGGATCTTTTGGCGTCAAATGAACCTATTGAATTCACTTTGAGGAAAACATGTTTTCAATACATGAAATGAAGTAGTCTCAACCTATACTATACTGAAAAAATGTATGAACCATCAATGTTAAGATTTTATGGATACTGTAAAATTGTAGTAACAGAAAATTCAGATGGAATATAATTCAATAATAAAAAATATTTGAACAGTTGAAAGGGAAAAAGATGGCAAGAAAATCTTATAACTAATAAGTAGGTATTGATTTGATAAAATAAAATAAGTAAATAAACATATTGACCTTTATGAATGCAAAGCTTCTTACTTAAATTTTTATTTAAGGTGATGAGTGTTTTACAGGAAAAACAATAAATTCAAGTGAGTTTTTTGTAGACCATATTGGACTAGATGACTAAAGCATGGCCACACTTTATTAGAAGATTATTATGAATTAATTTTTTAAAGAACAACCTGTAAACATGTATTATTTCACTATCCTATGTTAATTGTATTTTGTCTGCAATCCTTGTTATGCATGTACATTATTTCATTTTATCATTTTACTCACTGTACTTTGTTGTATGTCTATATGTTTTTTGACTTGTCCTATAGCTGTATTTGCTCGAATGGATAAATAAAGAATTGAATTGAATTGAATGAAATTTCTTTATTTGAAAGATCCTTTCTTTTTTTCGATGAAGAATCACCTCCTTAAATGTTTTACACTTATTTAGTTACACCCTGTATGATTAAAGTTTCTTAGAAAACTTACTTTTACATGTATATTGTAAGTCTGTTGCTGAAGAAAATTTCAAATTAGATTTACTGAAAAAACCAGGGCTTTTAGGCCGTGGTCAAATAGAACTTGTAGTACCAAAAGTTTCGTCTGCTACTGCGGCAGGCATCGTCAGTGGTACTGCGAGGGCGAAGGTTATATTTCTCAGCAACAACTGACAGTCATTCAGGCTTCGATTGTCTGTCCCAGTAGCAGACGAAACGTTTGTATTTCAGGTTCTTTCGACCATGGCTTACCAGCCTGGATTTGATTCTTTTTAATCATGACCCCGGCCCTGAAAGATTGTGTGCTTATATTGGTTAGTAGATGGTTATGAGTTGATTCTCAAACTAATTGTTATCACATAAAATAAACTTATCAGTGCTGCTCTGCATATGAAGGAATATATTTATTACTGATCATTTACTGAATAATAATAATAAGTTTATAACACCACATTACCTACAAATGTACAATAGTGACCAGTTAAACTGACACACAAGAATAACAATAATTGTACGATAGTTGTAATTATACACGTTGATTACATCTAAATTCAAATATTCGTCGATGGAGTAGAAACAGTGCCTGAATAGTGAATGCTTCACTCTAGTCTTAAAACGGCTATAAGACTGGTAATGTCTGTTGGTATTTTATTGTATAAATGTAAGTTGAGTGAATTTTGAGCTGATAGATCCAGTCTATAAAATTGAGGCCTTAGTATTATTTTTGTGAACCTTGAAAATGTTATAAAGTATGAAAATACATTGCAAGGGTAGAATTTTCAAGTCAGGAGTTGAAGAAGCTGGAAAAAACAAATCGCAAACCATTTTTTCAAAAGTGAACAATTTAAGATTGTTATTAGGGTTTTTCTGCAAAAAATCCACAACTATGGTTCCAGATGTAACCAGTTATAACAGTACAAGTCTAATAACATAGGTAAAAATCATATCTACAAATCATAAGTAACCCAAAGAACTGCTTCTAGCAGGTCCACAAAATTATCAGATTTATTTTTAAAAGGTCCCAATGAAAACTAAGTAGAGGATGATGAAACTAAAAAAATATTTGACTGTATTGGTGAGAATATGAGAGAGCACAAAATATAATGTCACCCAAGAAACCCAATCCACAATACTTCTTCAGAAATAATACATCAATGCATACACTTACCTGATTATCTGTTTTCTGAGAACTTGCTTGCAGGTCTCTGGCGATATCTTGTAATAAACTCTGGGTAAGTTGTTCCAACGAGTTGAGGTCGACATCTGCATCAAGTTCATCAAAAAGGTCTGGTAGAGAAGGTAACACTGTACGATCTTCCGCAATGCTAATCAAGAAAAAAATATTTGTTCAACAGTGCAATTAGGGTTTATATGTACTTTTTAATTATCAAGGTATTTGACTGTATAAACTTTGATATACTTGTTATGAAACTAGAACACTATGGCGTCAAAGTTATCTCCTAAAGTGGTTTCAAGTCATACCCCTGAGAAAGAAATCACTCAGAGAAAATGAGTACTCTTGGTGTTCCACAGGGTAGTGTACTGAGACCGCTTATTTGTATAATATTCATCAGTAATTTGGCTATGCTTACTGACAAATAAAATATAATCAACTTAGCAGATGATAGTACAATTCTATTCACGCTAGTTCCTTTCCAGATCTTATGAATCTTTCCAACGAAACAATGAATAATGTGAGGAACTGGTTTACAAATTCTTGACTAGTACTCAACCTCGAGGAAACTATTGCAGTTTTTCAAAAGTAAATCAATCATTCAAAATTTCTGATTACACTGAGAGATTACCAACAAAGGTTACCATTTGTTATATACACTAAATCCCTCGGAATTTTCATTGATGAGATATTGAAATTTGAAAACTATATTTAATTGCAATACCCAGAACCCTCTATTTTTAAAATTTTAATGCTCAGGCATGCTACGGTATTATTTTTTTGGGGTTAGTAGTGAGGCTGTGAGAGTTTTCAAGTAACAAAAAAAGATATATGTATCTTAAATTAAATTTTCATTATTCTGAAAATGATTTTTTCAAACTGTACCAGCACTGTTTATCTATGGATGAATTTTTTTTCTGATTAATTCGGCCGTTACTTGATGAAGATCTATAGTAATTTCATAAACTAGACCTGTTGATTTGATCTCCACAAACTTTATTTGAAAAATATATCACATCTTTCGCTAACACAGACGTTTTATCAACAGTGATTTGAAAACTCAAGTTGCTTCTTTCTACTACACAAATTATCTAAACCGAAGCATATTACCTCACTTCCACATTAATAATACTAATTCTTTTTCAGTTTTTCTAAGAAAACAAGTTCAATAATGGTGTTCTATTCAAATCCAGTTGGTCATTCATTAGACTGTTTGAATTTTTAAGTTTATTAAAGTTCTGATAATAATTGAAATATATCGTTACTGTTAGTGCAAAAGGTCGTATGTAAAAACTATCTATTTTCATTTTATTTGTGCTAAAGGTGACATTTTGCAGTGTGCAACTGCTTCAAAAATATTGTATGTCATCAGCTGATCTATTATAAGTTATGGTTAAATGTAAAAAAGTCGTATGTTGTGCAGCAGATTTTTTTTACTGTAAAAAGTCGTATGTAGAATATAACTTTGATGGACAACTTACTCACTTACACGTGTTGTACGAAAGTTTAAGGACTTCCAAGACCTGAAAACTTGCCTTAAAGAATATTATCATTCTTTTATGATAATCTCCGTCACAGCAATTGCTCAGAAACAATGTGCCTTCACATTATTACCCAATGAATCTGATCATTTTGAAGATTTATGATTTAATAGTTTCAAATCATTTCTAACTTTCTCATCAGAAACATGAAAGTTGAAATCTGAAACGACTCCAACTCTTCTCTTTTTTAAGTATTTAAATAATTTTTTAAAGAAGAAGGTTGAAATGATAAGTTTAAAATGCGTTGTTTTAGAGCTCTTTCATGAAAACTACTTGATTTTCATCAGGAGGAACATTCTCCATTGAATTGATAGAATACAAATATCTTAGACTTGGATTTAGGATAATTAATGCTTTGAAAGCTTAATTGCTATTTGTTTATGTGCACTTCAAAAATTGTAGAATAGGGGCATACATAAATGTATTGCTAAAATGGAACAGATACACCTGCTTATGGGTAATGATTGGCTATTCGTGAAAAATAAGTTGTTACATTTTTCCATGATTTTTATTATCAAAATAGTAACTAGAAACCTTTTCACGTATTTCAACCAATTCATTGTTTATACTGGAGGAATCATGAAATTATATGCAAGTAAAATTAATTTTTTATTCCACAGAGGGGTCTTAGATTATAATCAACTTCCCAGTGAAATTAAAAGTAACAAATGAATCAATCTCTTCAAAAAAATATTAGTTGAAGTCGAATCACACTTTTATCATCTGCTTTATTACACATGTGTCAGTATGAATTGTCCATGTGAACATCAAGTTTGGGCCTTACTTTCATTTCCTTCTTCTTAAACTTTACTAGCGACCCTCCCTGGTTCCGCATGGGTGCAATGCTGATACTAAATATACATATAAACGCGTACGATCATGTGATATATTTTTCAAATAAAGTTTGTGGAGATCAAATCGTGAGGTGTAGTTTATGAAATTTATGAGATGCATTATAGTTGTTTTTAAACATTGGAGCTACTTTGAGCCTCTTTAGACATCTCACTCATATGGTATAAGACGTGTATTAAATCTTTAACATCCAATATCGCCATCTGTCCTGGACATAAAGAGCTGATCCCTATTTCCATAAAAAAAAATTATAATCATGCACCTATTGCTATAAAAATGTGTAACAGAAATTTTAACGAAATAAAAAACCACTAATCAAGATCTGGAAAATTATTCGTCACGTGGTTATCTCCATTTCATGTTTTATTATTAATATTTCAGCATTGATTATTTTGAAGTTTTATTGCAAGTTTTATGTATTTTCTAATTTCTATTCATTAAAATTATTCTTACCAGGCTGTGACATTTGGCGAACCTCCTTCAGAACTGCTGCTGAGTGTGTGACTCTTCCTTTCTGTAGAAGGAGGGACTCTGTGGGACCATTAAGGGCCTCACACTCAACAGATCGATTCTGAGAGTTTGCACATATCGGGCAAGGTGATTGCAGACGATTGTAAAGATCTAAATTCTCTTGAGAAAGTCGTTGGTTGGCCAATTTCAGATTTTCACATTCTGCGATGAGACTTTCATTTTTAGAAAATAACTGTTGAAGTGCATTTTCCATTTGGTCCATTTTGGCCTTTTTTCGGTCACGAGATGTTTGAGCTGCAACTCGATTTTTTAATTTCCTGAAAAAAAAAAAACTGTGCAGTGTGGCAATATAAAATTACGATACTCTAGGTTTTAAGTGAAGAAATGACCTTCCCTTTCAGAAAACAAATTTTACTCGTTAGATAAACATCTTGGTCTGATATGTTTGAATATGGTCGACTATGTTTTTTTGGTGAACGTTACAAATTCAAACTTCCATTGTCCAAAAANAGTTTCATCTCGATGGACGTAGGAATTGATGCCAAAGTCGAATTTCAAATACAGCTAGTAAAAAAAAATAATTTGCTGCAGATTTTAGTGGCAAGTAAGTCATTGAAGAGTTTCATCCAGGTAATGGATATATCTCTGTGAAAGTAAATGAAGAACCTAAAGGAACTTACGAGCGTACTGTAGTCATGTGCATAAACTGTTATTCATTGAACCATAAACGTTGCAGTGAGAGAACCTTGGAAAGGGAGACAACAGACCTTATACAAGTTAATGAATCTATGGTAATCTACTGTGACACGAAAACTGGAAACAATCAATTACCTACTGGGCAAGTAACAATCTTAAATTCATTTCATGAAAAAACTAACGACCAGGATGGAGAATAAAAATAATATATTGAAAAAAAACAACATTATGCGTATTCAAATTTTTAAAGCAAATGATTAAAAAAAACGTGCAGAAAAATGACAGAGAACCCTTCATGCAGCAGTTGTAAACAAAGACCTAACCTTGAACAATTCTGATAACCTTCCATCGGGGTTAGAACCATAGAACAGCTTGAATTGTTAGTTCAAATGAGCACAAACAAACGCACTTTTTCTCGATAACCACATTCTTTACGTCAAAATCCTGTCAAAGAAAAAGGAAGAGGCAACGGCGGTAATCAACTTGTTTATAAACAGGAAGATAAATAAACAGGTGAAATCGAGGATTTCAGATACTGAGAACATCAGAAAAAAAAGGCGAAAAAAAGACTGGGCACGGGGGACAACAGTAAATATAACACCTTCTATAACATATTATGCTATCACTTTGATTTATATTTTCCACTATCTAGCTCAATGAGAAAGTTGGACAAATTCTGAAATGGAACAATACTCTAGCAACGTCAGAAACTATATATGGAAACAAACTAACGAAGTATATGCCAGAAAAAGGATATGGAGGGTTTTTGTCAGATTATGAAAAATTCATAAATGGTGACAAAATATCTTGTTTAAAAAAAAAGTCCAAAACTGTTTGGACATTTTTTGAAATTTCAGTAATGGGAAAATGTCATAATACTCGAATAACAATTGAAAAACAAAATAATAATGTCGTTTCTGATCAGAAAGAAATTTCTAACCTTTTCAACAACCATTTCACTGACAAAACAAGTTCCGAAAAAAAATTAAGGTACTAGTGTAGCTTAAAATTTGGAGACTATCTTTTTGGAAAGTAAATAATTCAAAAATCTGAACTATCTTGAATAAACTACAACCAAAGTTGCTTGTGGGATGGACTGACAATTCACCCATTCATATGGAAAATAGTAGCTTATTACATATGCGACCCCCTGGTAGATCACAGATAAGAGTCTGATATCAAGTATCCTCCTGGAAAACTTGAAAGTAGCACAGGTGATTCCTATGTACAAAAAAGGTCAAAAAATATAAATATTTATAGACTTGTATCTACCTCAACATCCCGTTGAAGATTTGCGAAAGGGTTATCTACAAGTGACTTGTAGCTTTTATTGCTAAAAATAATATTTTTCCACCACAACAATATTGATTTAGACATGGAATGTCAACAAAATTTATTATTTGCCATGCTGTAACAGAAATTACAAAGAACATTGGTTCAAATAGGAAAACAAGTAGCTTGTACTTTGATATTTTGAAGGCTTTCGATTTGGTAAATTGTAATGTCTTATCTGGTAAGATGGAAAAATATGGAATAAGAGGAAAGAGTAAGGATCTCATTTGGTCAAATGTCAGGACGCTCGCAAATTGTAAGCATTTCACAAAAAATCAACTGGTTTCTTCTGAATTTAATTTCCCAAGGTGTACCGCAGGGGTATACCTCGAAACTTTATGTCAATGATCTACTGGGTGCGCTGAGATCGGAACTAGTCTCTCAGTTTGCTGATAACACATCAGCAAACTGATACTGAAGTGGGTACTCTTTCTTCGGAGAGCTTAAAAGACATTGCAAACAAAATGTCCAACTGGTGTTCAAATAATTAACTCAAATTGAATACAAGAAAAACTGGAATCATATCATTTAATAGATCTCAGAGTTATCAAGAATCTATACATGTAAAACTAAATAATAAATATGTTCCTCTAATAAACGAAATAAAATTATTTGGGGTTACAATGGAGACTTCTCTTAGTTGGGGTAAACACATAAAAATACTCTATTCTAATCTCTGTTCCATATGCAGAGTTATTTGATCTTTATGGGATCAAGTATCCTTAGATAGTCTGAAATTTTATTACTATGCCCACGTCCAGTCGATAATTCAATACGGTATAATTTTCTAGGGATCAGCTGTGAATGCTCACAATATCTTAAAAACCCAGAAGAAAATAATTCATACTATGCCGAAACTACATTACAGAGAATTGTGCAAACAAAATTTTTAATATATGGAAATACTAACAGTTCCTCCACTATATTTCTTTCACCTTTGCAAAAAAAACATCAAAACAAAAAACTGTGACACATATACTGTTGAAATGCACATAATTGACAATACTCATTCACAAGCATAGATATTGTATTATATACACATAATTACTCATAATATATTTCTAACAGGAAAGGTATTTTTAGTAGTAACAAATGGAAAAATGAATGAGACTTAAGGCCTAAGCCTGATGCATGAATTCAGCTTTAGTCCAAAAGTGTTTGGATCAATTGACTAAAAAAGTAATGATACTGAACTCAGCAGACCCTAGATTCTAGGCACTTGAATAGTTGAAATTCATAGACATATAAATTTTGCCACATCAGCAACACAAGTTGCAAATGTTTTTGAACTCACTTCCTCTGAATTTTTTCTTCCCATGTTAAGTGGTCCAGCCTTCTCTTTTTGGGCCTCTCTGGTATCTCGGTATTTTGGTCCAGAGGGTAATTCTGATTATTCAATTCCACGTATTTCAATATCGCAGAGATAGCAGTCATTATTACTGTTTTGAAAAACTTGAGACCAAAAGTATTTTAGTAAACACTTGTCACTTAATCTTTTTTATAATAGAAGGTTGATCTGAACTGTTTACTATACGGTATGAAACTGATCTTCTGGGCTGGGTGTTCCTATGTGATTTCCTTTCTGAATCTGATGCAATACTAATTTATTATGACCAAAATATTGAATTATTGACATTTCCTATCAGGTTAGGTGTAGATTTTCAATTGGTTCTTTCCCTAAATAGAAAACTGTAAGAACCAATCATAACACAGAGTGAAGCGGGAGATTTAAAATGGGTTCATATTAGGACAGGATACACAATGTTATGGTATGTTCTGTGACTCACAGCTCTGACAGTTTTTAATTAATGTTTACATCATTACAATAGATATTTGTCATACGTATTTCCCAAATTATGAGTTATATTATATATTGCTTTTACTACTCACACAAAAAACTATAATTCATTTTGCAAGATTTCGAAGATGATGAAAGTTTTTGGGTAGGTTCCTATCAGAAATTAAAATTAACTATTTTATAAAGCACTATATTTTTTATAGGTGAGACTGGGTAAAGTGGTCATTGCAACAAAGTTTGAATTAACATACAGGGTGTTTATTAAGTATGTACCATGAATTTAACAGACTATTCTTTATTTAATTTTAAGACGAAATGTTCATATATAAACATGGGTCCGTAAATCCTTCGTTCTCAAGATACAGGGTGTTAAAATAAAAATTAAAAAAAAGTTATTCGTAAATATCTTAAATATCCTTTACAAACCACAAGATCCGACTAGAGACAAATTTTACTTTTTCACAATAAACAGAACGGTACAAATATGATAAAACACCTAAAAACACCAAAAAAAACTTCATAGTGAGATTTTCACTAAACAATTTCACAAATGACTTGTTCGGGTGTGTCTTTACTAACTACATGCTACATATTCAATGATTTATATTCACATTTTATTATCTGAAGTACCTTACTTTAAAGTACTTGAGTTTAACCTAGCTAATTAATGTTTTATGTGTATTTGAGTTTGTAATGAATGAAATGACCTAGGCTTATGTCCCAAAATTTCACCAAATTATATCTAGTGTACTTTTAATCCTCTGGGGGGTGGCACGTGCCCCCTAGATCCGCCACCGGGTCCAACACACTTAGCACTCCTTGAAATTTTCTGAAAAACAACAAGTTCTTCATGAACAGCAAAATTACAATTCACACTGATGTTTTCTATACCACCTACGGTTGGGAGTGATTCATCTAGGTGTGTGTTAATAAAAATTATATTGTTGATTGGCGAAGTTCAGACTATGAATTGCATTTGGTTCTATAGTAAATATTGTAAAGGGACTAGGACCTCCGTATATTTCCAATTACGGCTCCAGATTTTTTGTGAGAAATAAAACTGCAGTAAAATATGCAAACAAATATAATCAATCAATTAAACTAGTAACAAATTATTTGAAATTTCAAGATAATCGTTAGTCGAAACATTTATTTCAGATCTCCACGTATTGATTCTTCCCAAGAAATTGTATGCGCCAGTCGATATTCAACAGGTATCATATTCAAATTATAAATCCTTAATGTGACTTCTTTCGTGAACTTTCAAATGACCTCTTCGAGTGAAACGATTTGTACAGATATTACACTGGAATGGTCTTTCTGCAGTATAACTCCTTTCATGTTTTAATTACTAGGGTCAACAAAAAATTTTGGACATATCTTACACTGATACGGTTTTTCTCCAGTATGACTTCTTTCGTGAACACTTAAAGTACCACTTTGAGTGAAAGACTTCGAACAAATATTACACTGGAATGGTTTTTCTCCAGTATGAATTCTTTCGTGTATTTTGAGAGAACTTCTTTGGGTGAAAAATTTCAAACAAATTTCACACTGGTATGGTTTTTCTCCAGCATGACTTCTCAGGTGTAATTTCAAAGTATACTTTCGAGTGAAATACTTTGAACATATCTGGCACTGGTTTAGTTTTTCTCCAGTATGACTTCTTGCATTCTCAGTTTTCATTTCTTCATAGAAAATATCAGTTTCTTCATTTTTTATTTTTTTGTTATCTTCTTCGCTTCCACCAATGTTGTTGCTATCATCTCCGCAATCCTTCTTTATATCTTGACTCATGTCACCTCGTACAACATCAGGCACATTTTCTTCTTTCGCAATCCCAGTTTTGAGTTCATCATAGACAACGTTGAATTCTTCAATTTTTATTTCTTGGCTTTTACGGATGTTGTTGCTATCATTTTTGCAATCCATGAAGTAATCAGTAGTTCTATCATTATCAAATATTCCACTGTTACTAAACATCTCAACTTCGTGTTTTTCAACTTTAACTGGATTCATTTCTAGAATAGCTTCACCAAAAACAAATGTGGAGTTTTCATCAACTGTCTTTTCTTTTTTAACGCAAGCCATTTTTAAATCTATTTTTAAACACCAACTTTTCTGACAAAATTTCAGTAGTATTCAGCTTATAGACCAGTACTTCGTTCATAACAATGAAACACAACTGAACGAGTATCTGGTTTGGTCTTCTATATATGTTAACCCAAATTGGTCACTAATGCAAATCCCTTTTCAGAAATAATTTTATTTACCTGTTGGATGAATTACCTCCAAGAAATACTTTCGTTGAATTCAATAAGGGTGGCTCAATTCATGATTGAATTACTTTTGTTCATTAATTGAAAACCCTTTCTGATCGTTTACAACCAAACAAGTAGTCAATGATATACAGTGTGGTCCAACGAAAACTTAACACCTCGAGTTTCCGGCGTTAACATGAAAATGTGGAAAATCGCTCGAACCCGTCAATTTCTGATTCGAGGGGGAACAACTGTTCCACTGTTTTCATCCCCGTGACTTCAACCCCCTAACGGGGGTGAGCACAACCCCTTGATTTTGAATAGGGATATCGTTTACAACCAAACAAGTAGTCAATGATATATTTGAATTGATATGGAAAAAGTGAAAGTGATAAAAATTGAGAAATGAATTTTCTCATATATTCCAGAAAAATTGTGAGGGACACTTTCTCAATTTTCCAAATATTGTTCAATCATAATCCAAAGTAATCACAGTTTGAATTATTGCTAATCAGTATGTACTGGGAAAATCATATTGTTTATGATTGCATTGACTATAATATCCTCTCTGTTCACTATCCAAGTAGTTTGTATTTTATTTGTTCATACTTGAATCATCTGATTTTCGGCACTTTAACATATTCTGATTCAGTTGTGCATATTGCATCATGTGTGTTACAATGGAAAATAAAGTCATATGTCAGTCCAGCTACTTTGGGTCTATTACTTATTCATTTGTTTTTATAATTTTTTCAAAAATTACATTTTATAAAGAAACTAACTTTAAACGCTCAAGCCAGTCTCGAATATACCTACACAGTAGGTTAAATGGACTGACGCCTATCAGAAGACAACTATTCCCCTGGCTAATACCACGAAGGGTGTTGGATTATATCCGACAGGCGTCAGTACAGGAATCTTCACAGAAAATTTCCTGCATATGCGCGAAAGAATAGCACTTAAAGACTGACTGTGGCGAAGCTTTTACTTCAAGGCAGTCAACCCGGGAGGGGGCATGGGGGGGAATTTTCAATTATGGAATATCATTGACTTTAGGTCGATAATGGTCACTATCTTGCACTAATGAGTGGCTAATGAGCCCGAAACCGGTCTTCAAGTGTGCCCGTTCCAAAATTGAAGGTCGACTCTTTCAGTTGTATTGCCAATTGCATATCCAGGAAATTTTCTGTGAAGATTCCTACACTGACGCCTGTCGGATATAATCCAACGCCCTTCGTGGTATTAGCCAGGGGAGTAGTTGTTTTCTGATAGGCGTCAGTCCATTTAACCTACTGTGTAGGTATATTCGAGACTGGCTTGACCGTTTAAAGTTCATTTCTTTAGATTTGTTTACTGCCAGTCTTCAAGAATAGCCCACTGACTAATAAGGAAAAAAATACATTTTAGTTTGACTTATCTTAATTAGGATTCACAGGGGTAGATCTGTTATATACAGAGTGTTTCCTAGCTACGATACGAAACTTCAGAGGGTGATTCGCTAGGTCGTTTCAAAAAAAGTTCTTATAAAAATATGTCTGGAGTTGCTTCATTTCTGAGATACAGGGAGTTGACGTATTCATGAAATATCATAAATATCCTTACACAGATTTGGTTGAAATTTGCTACAGTTATTTGAAGTAATGCGGCGCTTATTTAGCCATATCTAAATTGAAATTATCAGGTCCAGTGGAGTCTCAGTGGAGTCTCAGATTAATCAACTGAAAATACAGCTTTTTCGCCGCTTGTGTTCTCTTCATATCTAGCTTCGTTTTCGAGAAAAAAAATTGAAATCAATTTGCATATCATGAACACCTGTTTTGGAGACCAGCTGAAAGTAATAGTGTTGTCTGACATATCAGTGAAAATGAAAGTTGTCAGTTAGCAGTGATTCCATCATAAATGATTTTACTAACGCTAAAATGGCTGACATGCGCTTCATTTATGGATTAGCAAATGGAACACGGAGAATTTAGGACATATTTCTTAACAGAGTAATTCCATGTGCTCAAACATTTAGAAAGCTACATGCAAGATTATGTGAAACTGGAAGTTTTAATAAAAATGCAGGAAGGCCAGAAGCTGTAACAACGCCTGAATTAGAAGAAGCTATACTTGATGAGATAGGAGAAGATCCTTCAAATATTACAACTGCAGCTGAATGTTGACCCATAAATCGTTTCGAAAGTTCTAAAAAATACCTCCTTTACCCATGTCACATATAGCGGGTCGAAGCTCTACTGTCTCAGGATTTTAACCTAAGATTAATGTTCTGCAGGTGGTTGATTCATACGATGCTATTTTTACCAAATATTTTATTTATGGGCGAAGCAAATTTTTCACAAGATGTTATCATGAACTTTCACAATGAACATTTTTGAACTGACGAAAATCCCCACGTTATTGAAGAAAGAAATTTTCAGCAACAATTTTCGCTGAACATTTGGGTAGAAATGATTGGTGACTACCTATTTGGCCCATTTTTTCTGCCATCAAGAATAACAGGTGAATCATACACGGACTTTTCGCGAGATCGTTGATCCATTTTGTTAGAAGTGCCGGTATTTGTTGTGTCAATCAAATCCAGAAAAAAGTAAAGTCAACGAATCATTTTAGGTTCCCTCAACTGTACTAATTCCAATTCCTCAACCTCAACAAAAGCAACAGATAACAGAATTCATTCCAATTCAAAAAACCAACAGTTGGTACAATAACCACACTATTAATGAAAGAAATTACCCACAAAAAATACCAGCACAATTTCTATCTAGCTGCAGATAAAAGGTATTCCAGAATAGCATTCTGTAACACGAGGGAAATTTTTTTCCTCAGATCACTGATGAAATGATTAAAACACAGAAAGGACTTGAAGAGAGTTACATATACTCTTGAAAGACTTATATTATTCACGAAGATAAGTAATTTCAAAGAAACTAACCCTGATTCGCCCCCAATTCAGCCTCACAAACAGAAAGCTACTCTGTTGTTATAAATGGAATTCAACAGGAAATAAATGAAGAAAATATCAGCAACTATCTGAATAATAACGACCTTGAAAACAAATTTTGCAGAAGAATAACCTCCATACAAACCAGGATGAGACCAACATCTCTCATAAGAATCATCAGTAGATCACTCAATACATTTGAAACCCTCCTGAGAGACGGATTTTACTACAAATTTCGATATTATCCAGTTTTTGCAAGCAAAGCATTGTGAAATGCCTGTCCTTCTGTCATTCGACAGAAACCTTTAACACCCAACCAAAATGTACCAAATGTCAAGGTCTACATCCACATAACCATTGTACCTCCACCTCACCACTGAAATGTACAGGATGTGGTCCCTAGGGACATCAGGCGTGGTCATTTGAATGCCCGATGAGACCCACTGCACCGATTCCAGGTATACCCAATACACATTTGAAATCTCTCAACAAAAAATCTCATGAAATACTATAAGAGGAGAAAAGCTGTAGAATTCACCAAGCCCTAACAGTTCATGACTTTATCATCAACTCATATATCAATGTGCTAAACAAATCGATAAACACTAATACACAGGAACTAATTCAGGAATTGAGAAACAGATTCGTCAACAGTTCCAATGAAGATAACACAGCTGCATGTCACTCCTGGTTCAGAGGAAATCCAGAGTGAGATCTCTGATATGCACGCTGAACAAAACGAACAAGCGATTAATGTTCATGCATATTGCCAACATCAATATAAGTCTTTAATTCTTTCAATTATGAATGTTTCCACATTGGAGACAATATCGCATACAGTAGGAGTACTTAAATCTTTCAAATATTTCAATCATGTGAAAGAAATGTATGAACAGTTGAGAGGTGTCTAGAGAAATATAACAAAAAATGAACTACTACGGGTCAAACAAATGGTAATTTTAGGAGGAATAACTTATATATGCTGGTCCCATCCGGCATCGCCCGGTGAGATACTATCGCAACGGCTTAGGCAGCGTGAAGTTGCTTTCGCGCTAACGTTTCGTTGCTGTGCCGCTGTTTCCGGTTTCAAGGGTGGGAATATAAGGAAAAATGCATGATGGCGCTCCTAGAGTCAAAATACTCCGGAGGTAAAATAGCTCACCAATCGGATCTCTGGGTAGGAGCTAATTCAAAAGCATCATCCTGCAGAAGTTATTTGAAAACCACTATTTCTGACAGTCAGCAGGGTCTACTAACATCAGTCCACAGGGAGATAGCATGGTAACTGCAGTTGCTGAGAGGCTCACTAGCAACTACAAAATCGATTTCTGCAACATCAGAGGGCTCAACTCAAATATAAACTCAGTGGACCAACATCTGCAATCAAGTAGTCCTCATATTCTTGTACTCACAGAAACCAAAGTCAGTGTTTCAACAAACCCCGTCAATTTTCTATAGCCCGTCTACGATTTTCACTTCTGATTGAGGCGCAACTTTGGAATACCTCTTTTTATCAGTAGCGATCTCTCCTATAAACGAGAGAAGATGCTGGAACCCCGAAAATTTGATGTTATGTGATTTAAAATAGGATCACAGAAGGTCACCAAATGTTGCGTTCATCGAACATCTAGCGATACACAATATACGGAACTATTCTTCTTACTTACAAACACCATTAATTTTCTGCAAATCAATCATCCCAGTGCCTAGCCTAGCACTGGGACACATACCAAAAATTTGGAGACTGATCATCCCCGTCAATTTTCTATAGCCTGGCTATGATTTTCACTTCTGATTCAGGCGCAACTTTGGAATACCTTTTTTTATCAGTAACGATCTCTCCTGTCAACGAGAGGAAATGCTGGAACCCGAAACTTTGATGTTATGTGATTCAAAATAGGATCACAGAAGGTCACCAAATGCATATGTTGCGTTCATCGAACACCTAGCAATACACAATATACGGAACTATCCTCCTCACTTACAAACACCATTGATTTTCTGTAAATCAATCATCCCAGTGCCTAAATTTTCATATTCGGTGACTTCAATGTCCACAATATAGAATGGCTCAAATTCTCAAATTCCAACGACAAACAAGGTCGCGAATCTGAGGCTTTTGCAATAAGAAGCGGACTAACTCAGATTGGAAATGAACCAACCAGGATTCCTGACCGTGATGGAGCATATGCTAGTCTTCTGGATCTACACCTACAACCAATCCAGAAATTTACACAGTCACCGTAAGGTCTCCATTGGGATCTTCTGACCACAACTCATTTCAGTGTTACTGATAATTGTTGGGGAACAATCTAAGCCGCGTAAAGTTTGGCATTATAGATCAGCTGAACGGGAGGATCTTCAAGACCATTTTCGGAATTTTCTTTGGCTAGATGTTTGTTTCAGCTCTAAAGATCCATCAACTTGTGCTTCTGAAGTCACCGAAGTTATTTTATCATCCATGGATGCATATATTCCTTTTTCAACGAAACGACCTTCTAACGCCAAACCTTGGTTTAACAAAAATTGCGAGCAAGCTGTCGCCTCCAATAATCTCCCCTACCGGCAGTGACGCAAAAATCCCAGTGCCGAAAACCGAACTAGGTTTATTAATGCTCGCAACAGCTGCAAACTTAGGATAAATGAAAGCAAAGAACTCCACAATCAGAGAATTAGGGATGAATTGCTTGCCAATCCCAACGGTCTAGGTCCTTTTCGTCGGTAGCTAAAGCTGTTAATCAGAACTTCACAAAATCCACAATTTCACCACTTACACAAGCGGATGTTTCGATCGCAACAACAACCATGGAAAATGCAAATCCATTAGCTGAACAATTTGCGCCCCATTCCACAGTCGATTTTCTGACAAAGGCACCACCTACTATTCCCAGACTAGAATCCTCAATGCGGGGAATTACTCTTCGACAGCGTCTAGTCAGACGAATTTTGAAACAGCTCAATATCAACAAGGCGTCTGGTCCTGATAAAGTGCCCGTCATCGTACTTAAAAGTGCGCAAATGAACTCGCACCAGTATTTTGCAGACTTTTCAAGCTCTCTTACAAAAAAGGGGGTTTTTCTTTTTGTTGGACGATTGCAAATAAATTGGACATTTTAAACATATACAATAAACCTACTTTCGTAAATGCGAGACGTAGTGAAGTGATAGAAGTAAGGATAGGAACTGAATTTGTGAGTAACTATGTTCGGAAATGGAATGTGTCTGATGAGAAAAGTTGTTCAGACCATCGACACATAAACTTTGAAATCGGAGGGATTCAGTCCTTGATCCTAACATATCAAAATCCCCGGAAAACAAACTGGGGAGCCTACACGGTGGACCTGAAAACGTGTTTAGACGGCATGGATTTTGACATCAGAGATTCCATAGACCTAGAGTTGGCAGCAGATCGATTACAGGGAGCCATCATCTCTACGTATAACGAACATTGTTCCATAGTAAACCAGATATCAAACAGGAATGTGCCCTGGTGGAATGAAGATCTAGCGAGGATGGGACAAAAAACTAGAAATGCCTTCAAATGTGCAAGGAAATCAGGTTCATGGGACCAATACAGAAGATCCCTAACTGAGTATAACAAAGTCCTGAGAAAATCCAAGAGAGATACGTGGAGAAAGCAATGTGAGGAGGTCGAAGAGACCCAAGTATGTGCCAGGCTCTACAAAATACTCTCGAAGGAACCTCAGGTCTCAATAAATAATCTGAAACAGATACGGGGAAGTATACAAAAAAACGGTAATTTCTAACCCGGGTACACTTTCCCGGGTCAGAAATTACAAATGTAACACCTGAGTCCTGGGCGAATTTAGAACTGGAGACCCCGAAAAGGGCATCCAGGGAGGACTGGCAAATGACAAAGAAGGTGATAGATATGGAGAAAATTGAATGGGTTGTAAACTCATTTCAACCCTATAAGTCGCATATACCCAGTAATGCTTCGAAAGGGATCGGAAGTACTTTTCAAAAAATTGTGTATAATTCTCAGGGCAAGCCTAGTACTGGAACACATACCAAATATTTATTTGGAGACTGATCAGGGCCACCTTCATTCCGAAACCTGGGAAAATCGGACAGGACTCGGCGAAGGCTTTGAGACCAATTAGTCTCATGTCATTTGCGTTGAAAACGCTGAAAAAACTACTTGACAGGCATATCAGGGACGTATCACTGGCTATCAGACCATTACATCGAGACTAATATGCATACTGGTCAGGTATGTCAACAGAAACGGCTCTATGTCGGGTAACAGAAAAAGTAGAATATACTTACAAAAACAAGGAAGTATTTTTAGCTGCTTTCTTGGACATTGAGGGCGCATTTGATAATACGTCGTTAGAATCAATCATCCAGGCGTCGGTGTGAAGAGGGATCGACAAGACAAGCTGTAGGTGGATAGACTGCATTAGTCCAGGGTAAATACAATAATGTAGTGAAGGGATGCATGCAGCAGGCCCTAAATATTATAACAAGATGGACAGAAGAAGAAGGGCTTAACATAAGCCCATCCAAATCGACCATAGTGGCATTCACCAAGAGGACTAAAACGGAGGATCTCTGAAACTTCGAGGTGAAAAAATACAAGTGTCGGGGGAGTAATCTTAGATTCCAAACTGATCTGGAATCAACACTTGGACAGGATAAAGAGGAAAGCGGAGGTAGCACTGATGCTCGCCAGACGCACTTATGGAAACACATGGGGGCTAAAGCCAGACATGGTATATTGGCTATACACGATGGTGGTTGAACCCATGATAACATACGCATCTCTGGTCTGGTGGCCAAAGATGAAGCAGGCGACCGCCATCAACAAACTAAGCAAGGTGCAAAGACTTGCATGTTTGGGAATAACGGGAGCTATGAGAACTACCCCAACAGCTTCATTGGAGACACTCCTGAATCTACCTCCTTTACACTTTGTGATAATGGGGGAGGCTAGGATGGGCCAATTCAGACCGGAAAACTCACCGAACTACAAAAGATCGGACCGAATAGAAGTTTCGGAACAAGTGGAGGAGCACATATTGAATGTGTGCACGGACCACATAATGATAATATAATACCTAAATGATATTTATTGTGTTCCTGGGCTACATGAACTTAATCTGTTTGCAGACGATACATTAGTTTATACTTCTAATACAGAACTCAATGATGCTGTAGATACTCTCAAAGGTTCTATGAAGAACATCGAAAAATATTTACATATGAATAAATTAAAATTAAATGCAGATAAAGCAAAAGCTATGGTGATAACAACTAAATATAAACTGAACTCTATTGATTATAATGAAAAAAAAATTGAAGTTGGTAACACTACCTTGGAATATGTGTCTGAAATAAAGTATCTGGGAGTTATTGTAGATAACACTTACAGTAGAACCTTCATTAGGGAACCGTCCGAGAAAAGAACCGAAGAACTACTTCAATATAGTAGGGATCGGCTCAGAATAATTACAGGGTTTACTAACCGGTCATTGTCCGCTTAGAGGATACCTGAATAAAATGGAGCTGTGCAACGGAGACCTCAGCTGCAGATAATGCAACGAAGGGATAGAAACAGCTCTACACATCTTATGCGAATGTGAGGTACTGAATCATAGGAGGCAGGCAATATATGGACGTACAAAATTACGCCCAGAAGAATATGACAAACATCCAACATGGAACCTGTACAAACTAGTACAGGGAACGAGACTGATGGAATGGGTGTCATGAGAAGATGGGAGAATAAACGCAATAAGCCCAAAAAGCTGCAGTGTTTTCTGGAGACTTGGACTAAATAGACAAGTCAGTCAGCTCCCAAGGTACAAAAAAAATAGACCAGTCGCTTTGCTTTCAGTAATATCAAAAAGCATGGAGAAAGCCGTAAACCAGCATATCCTCAAATATTTGGAAGGCTTCAATATCTTGAGCGATCATCAATATGGTTTTCGGAAACAAAGATCAACAGGCGACCTTTTATCGTATGTCAGCCATATTTGGAATAATGCAATCGAAAAACATGGAAAGTCAAGAGCTGTTGCGCTTGATATTTCCAAGTCTGAAAAAGTTTGGAGATTTATCTCTCTTCTATAGATACTTTCACGGGAAGTTTTCAAGTGACTTGGCACATTTTATTCCACCAAGAGGGGTGCATGTCAGATATACGCAACGGACTGTAGCTACTCATTATTTTGAGGTTCAACTCAGTACACCTCGAACTTCACTGTTTAAGAACTCTTTCATTTGGAGAACGGCGTTTATGTAGAATACACTTTCTGAGAACGTTTTTTCGAATGAGATTAAGCTCCAGCGATTCAAACTCAACTTGAGTGGCTAGTTTCGCACAGGTACCGCTCTTAGAGCGCCTTAAGAATTTTCCTGTAGTTCTTGTATTTTGTCCCTGAAAAAATAAAAAAATATGAAAAGTATGTGTGCGCATTTATTACGATACTCAATTGCAACACTCTTCTCTTGAAGACACCAACCGTCTTCAGGAGATGAAATACATGAATTCCTAGCTTGAAAACTAGAAAACTGGTCTCAAATTATATCTAACAGGGTACGCTTTCACTTTCAGACACACATCAATGATTTCTGGTGGGAAAAAAAGAAAAATTATCAAATGATTGAAAGAGAAAGATGTTTCATATTTGAAAGCAGACAAAAGCCATTATGACTGTGATATTGAACAAATCAGATTACTATGCGAGAATTGATATGTAAGTGAAAAATACACTCAAGAAGTGTCAAAATTTGTTCTCACCGACTTTGAACAGGAGTGATTGTTACTCAGTTAACAGCTAACAGAAATCGAAACAAGTCATATACTAAAATGAAGTAGAGTTATATCAAGAAACCAACATGTTAAATATTCATTCACTATATATTTATCATTGCCTAATAAGAATGTTTCATAAACGAGTAGATTTCTTTAATAAAACGGTCACCCAGAATTCCTTTTTCTTTTATGGTCCAAAAATATTCAACGTCTTGCCTAAAAATATAAAAGATATAACATCCTTCAAACTATTCAAAAAAGAGGCGAAAAAGTATGTACATAATCACAATATACTGCAAAAAAGAGGCGAAAATGTATATACATAATCACTCAAAAAAATTTCCAACTTCATACTGAAATAAATACTTACTTATGTTTTGTATATATTGTGTATATAAGCACTACAAATACACTACCAAAATTTAACAATAATACCACAATAAGCGGTTATACCCCAATCGAAATGATTCAAATTATCCAATCTCATTTGAATCCTAATTTTAAATTTTCTCTCTTATCTTCTTTCTATATTCATAAAAAACGTAACAAAGCTTCACTTACATGTGAATACAATTACATAAGATATACAATTGTACAAATGCCATGCTGATTTAGACATCACAAAACA
>NW_019290862.1:65712-107302 GCF_000500325.1 Leptinotarsa decemlineata | reverse complement strand
ATAAAAGATACATAATTCTGGCTTTTCCATACTTTCTGTGACAACTTGTTTGAATAAAAATAACACTGCTTGCTTTTTGGGTTGCATAGAATTGATAATTTTTTCTTGTTCTGTATCGTCATTCTTCAGCTTTCGCTCTAATAGTTCTTCAGCAATTTGGTAGGTCATCAAATGACTTCGTTTTAGTTCATGAATTCGTATAAGCTTATCAGCATCAATTTTTAGACATGAGAGTTGGTTATTATTTACCCATGACAACGAAACTATGGTGAATATATATACCTAAAACGTAGATAGAATGAGTCAAATCCAGCTTCAAACAGACAAAACTATCAACTGAAAATATAGGCCTGAATTATCAAATATCTGGTCAATTATTGAAGCTAATTAAAAGATATATTTTGACGTCAGAAAACTCACCCGTCATTTCTTCTAAACGCTCGATAAATTTAATATCAACAATATTTCATCGGCGTTCATATAGGTTATGTTTAATATTCACCATGTATTTAGTTAGCATTAGACAACGGATATTTATCATAAAAAAGGTAATATGTGATGAATATGTGTAATTTATATTATAAGAGTCACCAAAGTGTCGTTTATTAGCAAAAATATTGCCAATCAACTTATAACTTATAGTTGTGTTACAACCCAGAACTAAGTGTTTCTTAACAGTTTTATAGGGGTAAAGTAGTAGCTAAAATACGTTGAAATGCTTGCTACTGATACCAATTTATTTTATAGAACGACGCCATTTTGAATGATAGAGATCCGGGATACTGAAATTAGATGAGTTGAAAATATGAAATACCGCATATGTAGTGATATTTACAGCTGAAAAGTACATAAATATCATAACATTATATTATTTAGAACAAAACTTATACGATTTTCATAGTTTCAATTTCACAAGAAATAATAAGTTTTTGGGTAAATTAGGGACTCACCAAAAAGCAGTTTTTTCGTCTTGATGATAATAATATGGTTTTTGAAATAGTATTATCATCAACCGGAAAAAAACTACTTTTTGTTGAGTACCTAATTTACTTAGGAACTCATCATTTCTTGTGAAACTGAAACAATAATAATCGTATACACCTTCCACAAGTCACCTTGTGGAAAATATATTCAAATTCATTGCCGCAGAGCTCTGAAGAAGACTTTAATTAAATTCGAAACGTCGAAAAGAATTCAATTATTTTTTTTAAGAAAAAATTGATCCTGTTATCCAACCAACCCCTTTTTCAGAAAAATTACTAGTTAACTGATTATTTTTTAATTATTAGAACAACTTACGTTTCTTGATAACAACAGTTCATGATTCATATACTCACTTCATGGTAACTAGATCAGATATCAAAATCAAATAGTAATTTCAGGGCAAACTTTTTCTCAAAACTTATGTCCCATACATTACACAATGGATGTTCCGTCAAATTTTCCCACAAAGACAACGCGCTCACATAAATCGAGCGGGAGACAGAGATAAATTTCATTCATTTCATGCTTCACGATCGTTTGATTGATTTTTCTCGCATCACTACCGAACTCTTTAACATTCATTTTCGTCTCAGTAGGTATTGATTGGTTGCGAGAAGATTGTATATAGTTTAGTTGTGAATGAAAACCACCATATTTTCTAATGGACTGTTTGGCCTCTGAGGTGCCGGGTAGAATATAATGTCTCCACATGAGTCGCTCATTTTCAACTTTGTTGTTGAGAATATCATTATGAATCGACGAGCGTTAGTTAGGGATATATCGAAGAAAATGATTATGCAGATCCTGTGAGTAATAAAGAAACCATGAAACGAAGGGTTCTGAAAACTTTCAATAATTTGATCCCTGACTCCATACGGAAAGCTACAAATAGTGGTATGCAAAAAAGAATATATTCTTGTTTAGAACAAAACGGCAATATCTTTGAACATCTGTTGAAATGAACCAGAATATTATTTGAATTTAAAGAAATTGAGTTAAATTCTACAATTAAAGTAAAATCTAATCTTCAGAAAATATAAACAAAATAAAATTACTTGGCATTGTTATACAACGTGGGCTTAAAGTATGCTGAGAAATTAAAAAATGTAGTAATATTACAGGGTGTTTCATTTGGAATAAGGAAGTTGCCCTCAACTTCCGGTATAACGGAAAGAGACCGGAAGTTGAAAATATTTCAGTTGAGAAGGTCATTTTGTAAAACCCATTACAACGAAATTTCAAGTTTTCATTTTGAATCGTTCTCCATATATTCCTAACGAACGCTCATCGTGAAAGACCCTGTATAGAGTGTTCCATTTGAAAAAATATCATTTAATGAACTGTTTTCACAACACAACTGTTAATTTTTTTGTTTTCGGCATCGAGAAGGCCATAAAAGTGTTACTAGTTTGCTCATTCAACCGAATTCGTAGCATCACTAATAACGAAGTTGGCAATACTGTATTTACTGTAATAAACTAAGCTTTTCTCAAGTTGAAGAGTTTCAATATTAAATAGTTCAACTTAGATTAGTTTATTATCACCTCTGAGTTGTTTGGAATTGAATGCATTGAAAATGAGCACCATTTTTCAATGTTCTAGTTCAGTATATCATTCATCAATGTATCTTGTTTCAGAATGTTTCTGTTATAAGTTTGAGAAAATTATAGTAATCTACTTGCGATAAATGGCCATTACTCGCTTGACACACTTCATTCTAACAAGTGATGACCACATTTTATCATGATTGAATAATATACTCACAAAATCGTTACACCTAAAGACTGGTGGTTTCGCGATATTACCTCTCGTCAGTGCAGAATAGTTCCGACCCAAATAAAATTATGCATGTCATACATGCAGTCGAGCCGCGTTGAAATTAATCGAGTCCGAGGCACACTATACTTTGGGTTGGATCTTTCCTGTACCGATGGAAAGTAATACCTCGAAACCGGCCTGTAGATGATCAGCTCGATTGATTTCAGCATGATCTTACTGCTGTATGAACAAGAAACAGCTGCAAGACAAGCCTCTGTTAGGTATCTTGCATTAATGTCTGTCGGATATAATTCAGTGACTAGCATGGTGTTAGTCAGGAAAGTAGTCGGTTTCCAGCCGGTATTAACCAGTATTCACTGTATAGGTACGTTCGGTAAGATGAATGGTCTGTGATTTTATTAAAAAACATTATTTTTTATGAAGAAGTTGGTTGGATAATAGGATCGATTTTTTCTTAAAAAAACAATTGTATTCTTGCCGACGTTTCGAATTAATTGGTTGCGAGAAGATTGTATATAGTTTAGTTGTGAATGAAAACCACCATATTTTCTAATGGACTGTTTGGCCTCTGAGGTGCCGGGTAGAATAATCTGAAAGAGATTTATACAAATAACTTCCAGGAGGGATATCCGTTGGAAGTTCATGCAATTTTACATGTTTTAATGTCATGTGTTTTTGTAACGTTTTTCCCGTGAGTTGACCAATAATTGACTACACTGAATAATCAAACTTAACTTTATTTCACTTTGAATACAACAAACACTTCAAGTGAAACTTCAACTAATATTCGAATGTCTATCGCCTTACTTGATGGCTTCGCGTACCGCACTGTAACTTCCACTTGACTGTGTCGATATGCTCGTGACTAGCGTATATATATATCGTAATCGAATGCGCTAGAAAATTTCGCCGGAATTCCATCGAAGTTGGTAGCGTTATTCTCGCTACATCCAGAGCGGCAGCGAACATCGTACATTCGCGCGCTCTTAGCTACATCACGATTGGTTTATGGCTACCAGTGGCAGCCGGGTATGATTCATAACACTCCATATCTAGTTCAATGCGTGGTCGATGTGAACTCATAGAAACTTTGTGGATTCTGAAGGGTATATCTTCATGTCATCCATAAGAACATGTGTGGGATGTTCAACAGAGTTTCTTGGAAAAAAACTGTACCAATACTGTTTTTCCTGCAATGACCATAAGTCTATTACTTTGACACCACTTCGAGAAATTTTTACTTATTACACTCAGTTTGTCCTGGAGTTCCAAAAGACAGTTGACTTCTCCAGAAATAGAGGTATTATCGGCAGAAGAACTGTCGATATAGTGCCGATATGTTGTGATAAATAATTCATGTATAGCAAAAACAGTATTGGTCTCAGGATTGAGCCTTGAGGAACTCCAACTCCCAAGTCATATCGATCTGAAAACTGTTAAAGAAGCTGAAATGAGATGTGAAGGTGGTATTGTGAATGATTGATTCGTATCTCGCAAAAACATGGCTGGAAAGATGATGCAATTCAGAACTTTGGAGGGCTGTTGAGGACTAATCCTTAGAATTAGAAATCCACTCGTCAAAATGCATATACTCAGCCAATCCAAAATTTCACCCCTATTTGAAATAAATGCAAGGAAATTAGCCGATATTTGATAAAAATTAATTACTCATTCAAACAACAATTTATTTTGTAATTTTCAATAGACAGTTCATAAAACCGTAACACTTGTTTTGCTATAGCTTTCTTCAGCGTTTCCATACTGAATGAATTCTACCTAATCTCTGCTTTATATAATAACAATTTGACCTACCTAGGTAATGACTTATAATTTTACTTGCTTTTCAAATATTATATATTTTTTCAACTTCTTAAATAAAGATGTACAATATAACAAGAATTTGAAACATATGACTGCTTGATGACTGATAATTTCACCTAGTACAGGTAAAAACTTATTGAATATTCAAATGAAATTTAACTAACTACCAATTTCCACTTCAGAAAATAGATTCAGGAAGAAAGAAACATCCAATTCGATTTGGTCATTCAGTAAATTATCATAATTGTCAAATTTATCGATTTCTATTTCATATCTGATACTTCATAGTCGTGGTTTAACTCTTGCCCCCTGTCATGGTTTGCAAATGTGGAATTCATCTTCACATTCCAGAAACTTCTTCTATGCTCTTTTATTCTTTTCGAAAAGTTTTTTTCGGTATGGCCAATATAAAGTTCTAGGCAAGTAAAACAAGTCAACTAATATACTTCTGACATATCCGACACTGAATATTTGTTTTTATTGTTGTCGATGAATTTGCTCAAATTATTTTTCGTCCAGTGAGCCATATTCAAGTCTGTCCTTTTCAAATGCAAGCGATATTTTGGGTTGGTTCACCAAAGTATCTTGATGTGCTATGACGTGTTGTGAACAGTCTTGTAGAAATCCCACAACGAAGTGTTACTTGAATTGAAATAAATAGTTGTGAACAATATTTTGTTTGTGAAAATTTTATTAAAGGTCATTATTATCAGTTGCAAGCTGATGCGACACATTTATATGTAGGCAGGTCGTAAGTTTGTGTAGACTATCAGCAGTAAGAAACTGTTACTGTGAATCAAGTCTGTTACTAAAAATATCAAGGTCATCACTGGATTGCTTTGTTATTGTCAGATATATTCTTGTACGAGCTATTGACCGGAACTTCGTTTGTGTGGGCTTCAGCATCTGAGTTTTCCCGGATTTTCTAATAGCAAAAAGTTCTCACGCTCCTGCCTATCCTATATTTATAGAATATCTCCGTAAAGGCTCTTAAGAAAAAAGAACTGAAGCAGCTACGCAGAGACGGTATCAGAAGTTAGTAAATGTTAATTCACTTATCAATGAATTAGTTCACAAGTTTGATAGTAGAGGGCCAACTAAGGACGAAATTGAAGTGAAGAATATTTTGGATGATAGGATCAGTTCAGTTAGGAAAATAGGTATTAGCACTCATACAGGGCTTTTCATGATGAGCGTTAATTAGCCGTTTCTGGCAAACTATTCAACGGATCAACCTGAAAATTCCACAGTATGCATAAGTCAATATGACCTACACGTCTGAAATATTTTAGAAATGAGTGGAGACAAATTCGATTTCAAAACAGCAGCTAACTTACTGCCAAAATTAAATGGCACAACTGAAGGCGTGTATCAGTTAATAGAGGGAATAGAATTATAGAAACCTACCTTAGACACGGTAGGCAAACAATCTTTAGTAAATTATGTTATTAAAACTTGCATATCTCACAGAGATAAAATCCGAATGTTAAACAATTATACCACCGCCGTAAATTCATTAAAAGATTCGAAAACTAAATTTTTGCCAAAGCAATCAGCTCCAATACTTTCGGCTAAATTACAATCTTTAAAACAAGGTAACTCAAGTATCGATGAATACGGAAGATCAATATAAACACTGTCAGATCTTACTTTAGCTCAGGCAGGTGACAACACAGATACTATTGAAATTTTCAGTAAAGAGAATTAAAAACTAGCAATTGACGTTTTCGCAAAAGGTATACAAAATACAGAAAATACATAAAAGCTCGGAATTACAACACACAGAGAGACGCAATTAATGTTGCAAAATATGAGTTCACGCAAGACAACCATCAACCACATTCGAAATAAACAAAAACATCATTTTAAAAAGTTTAACAATAGGTATAGAGGGCAAAACAGGTATCAAAACAATTCCAACAGACATACCAATATAAGGTACATCCAAAACGATTTGTTCTTGAATTGAAGGGGTTATATTTTTAGGAGTGATTAATTTTTTGGGAAAAAAAGTTTTTGGCTTTCTACTACTCCATCTAATACAAAAAAATGGATGAGAGAATCTTCCAAAGAAAGGAAGGAAGTAATCAATTTGAAACTCTATACATGAATGTGTAGATCATGCAAAGAAGTATTACCATGATAAGTTTCGCTATCACAGTAGCTTTTTCGTAGTGAAAGACATATCGAAAGGTAACTCTACTATATAATCTAATTTTATTCTCGCTTTCTCATGCCTGAACAGCGAATTAAAATGTAAGTTGGTATGTAGATAGATTATGACCTGGAATAACACATAGGTTAGGTTCCCACGTTAACGCGAGTAAAACAGTGGGACGCAGGTAGTATTGTATGAGCGGGTACCTTGTGTATAAGTGTGTACCTTATTGTATATAAGTGGGTCAAGTTGGAAAACAGCTTTAGCTGACACTTCGCTAATTCTTCATATACTCCCGTATTCAAAAAGTTATTTCTCCTACTCAGCATGGTTTCGTACAACAAAATCTTGTATGACAAATCTTGCATGTTTAAATCAATATCTCTGTACGCACCTTGACAAGCAAAAATAAGTCGATGTTGTTCATTTAGACTTTCGGAAAGCCTTCGATCAAACAGATCATTACGTTCTTCTCAGCAAATTGACAAAATTGAAACTCTCTAACCAACTGCTTACTCTAATTGAATCATATCTTGTCAACAGTCAACCCCAGAAAACAATTCTGGGGTACCACAAGGTTCTAATCTTGGACCTCTTTTATTTTTAATTTTCGTTATCGATTTGGCAAACTCTTTGAATATTCCTAGCCAACTATTTGCAGACAACCTGAAACTATATTATGAAATCGACGACACTACTGGCTGACAACGTGTACAGCATGAATTAGATGTAATCAAACTTTTATGTAATAATAATCGTCTACAACTGAACGTATCCAAATGTAAAATATTATTATTTACAACAAAAAAGCGAACTTCAATGTACGAATATTCAATCAACAAAGCTACAATCAATCGCGTACATCAGATAAAAGATCTTGGTATAACATAGGATGCTTGGATCTATATTCCATTATTTTCAATACTTATTCCATATACTGAGGGTGTAACTGAATAAGTGTGAAACATTTAAGGAGGTGATTTCTCATCGAAAAAAAGATAGGATCTTTCATATAAAGAAACTTCATTGGAGCATCCCTTGTTAAGATACAGCCCCTCAAAGGGGGTACATAAAATTTTTAAAAACTAGCAATTGACGTTTTCGCAAAAGGTATACAAAATACAGAAAATACATAAGAGCTCGAAATTACAACACACTGACGACGCAATTAATGTTGCAAAATATGAGTTCACGCAAGACAACCATCAACCACATTCGAAATAAACAAAAACATCATTTTAAAAAGTTTAACATTAGGTATAGAGGGCAAAACAGGTATCAAAACAATTCGAACAGACATACCAATACAAGGTACATCCAAAACGATTTGTTCTTGTTTCGTCAATTCGTGATTCGACACCTGTCCCAAAATTTCTTGTTTCGTCACCTGTACTTTTTTGACCTTTTCGCAGGTAATAATTTATTCCGCATTCGTCAACTGGGACAACTAGGGCCATAAAAGTCCGTAAACCTAAATTCTTTTTAATGCTTATTTACAATAGTATTATATTAATCAATAATCTACACTAATATTATAAAGAGTAAAGATTTGATTTTTTGTTTGAAGAAGGCAAACTTTTCCAATTTCTAGACTTTATTTGGAATTGAATTGTTTAAACCGTATTTGATTAGCAGCACATTATTTTCACAGTTGGTACTTTTTTCAGCAAATGTCTGGTGTGAATTTTCCAATTGACATAATATTCTCCTTAATGAACCGATTGAACCAATTCAGTTGTTCTGTCCATTAAATGTAAAATGGAAATCTCCTGGATTTCCTATGAATCACGTTTCCCTAAAAACTCCGTGTCAACGCAGTGGTAAGGAAGTGTATCAAATTGCCCGAGTTATTCGATATTGCAGCCGCCATTTTAAGGCACACCCCAAAAACTAAATAACTTGAAGTTACAACTTTGATGAAGTTCAATGAAAATGCTTTCGGATGTCCACTGCATTAACAATGTTGATTCACTCATAGCGAGCTGTATTATTTCGAAGTGCTTTCATTTGCAGATGAAATTGTTTGTATATTTGATTCTACGATGTATTTTACCAGTTTGAGTTTGGAAAAACTAACTGAGACCAGCAGGACTTGATTATTTAATTTTTGAAGTTCATTGTTGAAAAATTTGTATTATAACAGATGAATATATTGGAATTTGAAATGTCATTGACAAATCGAAAAACTAGATGAGCTGGTAGAAGAAAGTAGTACAATAATTGGGAGGAAAATTCGAACTTGTAGTAGGAAATAGATTCAACAAATATACTTTTAGCGTTTCTTGAATTCCCACAATTTCCTCAACGCGCTTTTCACTAACCAAGTTCACTCCATCCGATACTCTTCTGATGACGCCAGTTCAGTTGAAATAAGGCGTACCAAGAAAACTTATCATATTCTGTGTGAAGGAAAATATTTTTGTAGAAATCTCAGTGACACTGAAAAAAATATTTTCGAAGGAGATATGGAATTATCAACGAAGGAAGAGAAGAAATCATCTTGAAAACAAATTATTGGAAATTGATTTTTGGGAATGACAGTATTTGGCCTTCTACTCCTCCATCTTGATGCGAAAAATGTGAGAATCTTTCAATATTCTGTGTGAAGGAAAATATTTTTGTAGAAATCTCAGTGACACTGAAAAAAATATTTTCGAAGGAGATATGGAATTATCAACGAAGGAAGAGAAAAAATCATCTTCAAAACAAATTATTGGAAATTGATTTTTGGGAATGACAGTATTTGGCCTTCTACTTCTCCATCTTGATACGAAAAATGTGGGAATCTTTCAAAGGAAGAAAGGAACCAATCAATTTCCAAATTCAACTACACACAAAGATGTGTAAATCATGCGAAGAAGTAAGTTTCAGACACATACTGAAAGAAAAAGCCCTACCGAAAACAGCTGTCGCCCCCATACGAACGACAACTCTCAGAAGTTGAGGAACTTGTGCGAGTGATTCCTAACACGGTTGCAGAATCATTCCAGCTGCAACCAGATGAATTCTCTCGAGGAAAATATCTGGTCGAGGCGGGAATCAAACCCACGGTCTTCCGATCGTGAGTCGGGCGCACTACCACCGCGGCCAATTCCACAACTAATTAAACGAAAGAAATATACTTTCGTGACAAATACTTTCACATACACGCTGAATTGAGATCACTTTTCTCTATTCCGTTTGTATTCGAAACATTCGTATGAGATCGAATCAGATATCATTCACAGGATTTCTACACGGTATGGTTAATGAAAGAAGTAAAATTTCACTTACATGGAACACTGTCATCCTTAGATTAGATTAGATTAATATGGGGCTTTTGTGCTGAACAGCCCCTACACTGCGACCTTTGCAGATCTATTGTGTGTGCCCTCATGTATGCTAGAGTTCCTTGCCTAAGCCCGTCCTTGTAACTAGACTCCATAGGCCAGACCTCAAGTTGCACATATATTGAGAGGGTTGTGGTTTTTCCACCCCCAATGTTGCAAACCTTATCCTTGACAGACCTTCGCAATACCATAGTATGTGTACGGAGGTTTCCCCATCCTCTTGGCAAAGATTGCATAGGGCTGTGTCTGCCAGTCCGATGTTGTTCATGTGTTTATTGAGCCTACAGTGTCCCGTCAATAGCCCGACCAGAACTCTAGTTGATCGCCTATTCAGACTTAATTTCAATTGGACGATGAAAAGAAAAAAGATATGGGGTAATCTTCACATGTCTTTCAATTAGAGCTATCCATATAGAGATCGCAGAATCTCTCACCACAGATTCAGCGATTTTAGCAATAAGGAGATTCATTTCTAGGAGGGGACAGCCTTTATCAATTTGGAGCGACAATGGTTCAAATCTTACTTCAGCAAACCGAGAATTGAAGGAGATAATCAGAAATTTAGACGAAGATTCAATCAAGAGGAAGATGATATCTCAGAAAATTGATTGGAAGTTTATTCCACCAGCAAGCCCACATATGGGTGGAATATGGAAGCGCATGGTACGATCGGTGAAAGATGGGCTGAAAAAAAATCTGAGCGAAAAAGCACCTCAGCAAGAAGTTCTTTCAACTTTGCTAACAGAAGTGGAACATATAGTAAACAGTAGACCTCTGACATATGTATCTTCCGATGGAGAGAATTTCGAAAGTCTTACACCAAATCATTTCCTCATAGGTACATCTAGCATAGCAAAGCCACCTATAACTTTTGATTAAATCAAAGATGAGTTGGATTCGGTGTATGGCGACTCTGCGCCATCATTTAACACAGTGGACATTTTGGTCAGCTGAATTAAAACGTGGCTGTAAGAGCTAAGGAGACGATGAACGTGCGAGATGTTCCAAAACTCCAACTACCGACGAAAACATCGCCAAAGTTCACCAAATGGTGCTTGACAACTGCCGAATTGAAGTGAGAGAGATAGCAGAGGTTATCAACATGTTAAAAGAACGTGTTTGTCACATATTAAATCAACATTTGGGCATGAGAAAGCTGTCCGCGCGTTGGGTGCCGCGTTTGCTCACGTTAGACTAAAAACATGTTCAAATGAACATTTCCTACGCTCTGTTAGCGCAGCTTTGGTGTAATGAATCCGAGTTTTGGCGCCGACAAATTACTGTAGATGAAATTTGGACACACCGTTATATGCTCAAAACAAAAGTACAGTCCAAAGAATAGACTGCAAAGGGGAAACCGGCTCCAGAAAAAGCAGAAACTGTTTTTTGGCTAGGAAAGTGATGGTGACTCTTTTTTGGAATAATAATGGAGTTATTCTGATCGATAATCTTTAAAAAGGAAAAACCATTTCAGGAGCATACCATGCATCATTACTTGACAAGTTGAAGGCTGAACTTGCGACAAATGGCCCCATTTTCAGATAAAAAAATTCTCTTCCACCAAGACATCGCACCACCTCACACCTTAGCGGTTGCGATGGCGAAAATTCACGAATTATGGTTTGAACTGCTTGACCTTCTGCCTTACTCACTACATCTCGCCTCCAAGAGACCTCTTTTTGTTTCCTCATCTGAAAGTTATCTCGGAGGACATGAATTTTCATCAAACGAAGAGGCAATCACCTTGGTGTACAATTATTTTGCAGAGAAAAACGCTGTTTGGATGGATTACAGAGATGGTAGCATCGCTGAAAGAAATTTATAGAGTTGAAAGAAGACTATGTTGGAAAATAAAAAAAACTACACCTACAACGAATCTCTGGACACTGAAAATGATTTTTTACATTCTATCAGAGATTTTACTCCATTAGACATTACGTTTTGAATATTCTGAACGAAACACCCATTTTTTAGACGGAGCGTTTTCTATCTTAGGACTCGTGCACCCAGGAAATGACTTATCGCCACAATTGAACAATTGATGCAACATAATGGCGTCAATTGGTCTTTCAAACGAATAAAAAATTTCGATGATATCTCCCACACACTTTGATATGTAATCAATCTCCAGCGAAATAAGCAGTCAAACTGAACTAACTACTTATCGTTTTAATCAACACTCTTGAATGGAACGGAGCAAGATATTTCGGATCAATGGATTGATGAAAACAATACCCTCGTTAGTCTGAGATGAATCTGCTTTGATTCCGAAAACACTCAACTGAAATGAAAACGATTCCCCTAATCTTATTTCGGTAATGAACGACTCCTCCAAAGAAACTCACTATATATTTATGGAATATCATGATGTCGAAGAGAAATTTTTACGTTTCATTGAAGATGATGTTTACGCTTCGAAAATTCTGAAAGAAACACTCGTTTTGTCGAAGCGTATCTTGAATTTTGTGAACGGGAAAACAAATGACAATGCTGGTGATGTTCCTTATATTAAATTTGATGCAAACACGTGTAATTTACACGTGAGACTGTAAACATTTTCTCTCGATACGATTATTACATTTCAAGAATATTGACAGTTCCCCTCCCCTTTTATTTTTTGAACGGGACAACTTGAAAAATTCAAATTTGGGATAATGAAATTAATGCAAGGATACTTTATTTTGAAGTGAAATTGACTGATGACAAGATGACAAGATGGCGACGACGCCATCTGAGAAAAAAAATTAAATAGAAAGGGGGGTCTTGTTATACATCATTATGAAGTTCCTTCACAATCCTAGAATATCACACCTTCTACAAAATGAAGGAACATTCAATAATTTGCTGAAGACAAACACATTAATATCGATATTTCTAGAAATATTCCCTTTTATCTGCTATATGGCAATTCCAACAACCTGATAAGGTCTGTTGAGTTATTTTTTGTTAATAAAAACGACAAAAAATGTCAGTACGACAATGAACAGTTCAGTTAGAATATTCTCATTCGGTTTTTGGTTTTACCAGTAGAGAGGTACCCCGTCAAAAATCTCTAAAATGGTCAATTATCGTCCATTGGAAGAAACATTTGAAGCGAATTTTATTTACGGTGCGACTTTCACGAAAACGAAAGGATTTTCAATCAATAGTGTACATAACTAAAAGCCCCCAGGTCCTCCGTCAATTCCGGAAGAACAGCAAGTACAGATAATTGGTGAAATGGTAGTAAACCCTGAACAGTCTACTTATTCCGTCGCGAATGTTTGTGAGGTGTCTCCTACTGTGTGGAGACTTTTGGAGAGGAATAGGTATCATCCATACGAAATTAAAATAGTACACCAATTAACTGAACAAATCGTTACAATAATTTTTTATTAACCCAATTCAAGACGGAAACCATTGCAAGGTATCCTACCTATCTCCACAATGTTTGTTTTAGTGACGAATGTACATTTTTTTAAACGGCAATGTTCACAGACAAAATTGCCGTTATTGGAGTGACACCAACCACAAACCATATTATAGAACATATATTTATTGTTCAAAATTCAACAGGGGAACTACTGTTGACTCTCTCATTACTGAAATCGTCGAAGCGAATCTAATAAATTCGGTACTCCATACAAGTAAGAAACTATTTGGATACAACTTTTTCTGGTCATTGGATTGGCCGTTTATATAATCTAATTTTATTCTCGCTTTCTCATGCCTGAACAGCGAATTAAAATGTAAGTTGATATGTATATAGATTATGAACTGGAATAACACATAGATTAGGTTCCCACGGTAACGCGGGTAAAACAGTGGGGCGCAGGTAGTATTGTATAAGCGGGTACCTTGTGTATAAGTGTGTGCCTTATTGTATATAAGTGGGTCGAGTTGGAAAACAGCTTTAGCTGACACTTCGCTAATTCTTCATATACTCCCGTATTCAAAAAGTTATTTCTCCTACTCAGCATGGTTTCGTACAACCAAATCTTGCATGTTTTAATCAATATCTCTGTACGCACCTTGACAAGCAAAAATAAGTCGATGTTGTTCATTTAGACTTTTAATTTCGTTAATCTTTGAATATTCCTAGCCAACTATTTGCAGACAACCTGAAACTATATTATGAAATCGACGACACTACTGGCTGACAACGTGTACAAATTAGATGTAATCAAACTTTTATGTAATAATAATCGTCTACAACTGAACGTATCCAAATGTAAAATATTATCATTTACAACAAAAAAGCGAACTTCAATGTACGAATATTCAATCAACAAAGGTGCAATCAACCGCGTACATCAGATAAAAGATCTTGGTATAACATAGAATGCTTGGATTCATTTACAGAAATGGCAAGAACTTCAAAAGTATTGCCACCTTAAAATTGATATATTTTGCGTATGCCAGATCTATGTTAGAGTATGGCTTTGTTTTATGGAATCCAGTTTACGACTACCAAAAAATTGAGAGCGTGCAAAGGAAGTTCCTAAAATACGTATATCTACAAGTTGATGGTCAATACCCCACGAGAGGCATCGATCATAACATATTGTTGACACGATTTGATATGACATCTTTGGAAAATAGGAGAGTTATCCTTGGTATCCTACGATCACCATTGAATTTTATGTACAGTAGCTTCAATGAAATATGTTAACACTGCGACATTCATTTCGACTCTCTCAACGCCTTGGTATCTTGTATCCACAATCACTTTTAATGATACTATAAATAACTTTTGTGTCAGTACTTTCGTCAGTGCAAGGTAATGTATATCATCAACATAAAGTCAATGATTTCCGATAAATGAAAATCACATTCCTCCAGAGTATCATTCTTCGAACTAAGCTGAGGCATACAACAAACAACAGGTTTGTTGTCGGCCCATCTGCCTGTGAACGAGGTAACCAACTGCATATCCAAACAGCTCGAAACCGGTCTGCAAGTGTGTTCCAATAATTGAAAATCTATTGTGGCAGTTGTATCGCCAACAACATATGCAGGAATGACTTCTGTGAATAATCCTGTACTGACACCTGTGGGATATAATTCAACGCCCTTTGTGGTATTAGCCAGGGGAGTAGTTGTTTTCTGATAGGTGTCAGTCCATTAACTTACAGTGTAGGGAGGTGAGACTGGCCTGAACGAATTGTTCTTTAAGATGATCTTCAGTTTATGTAAGTCATAAGTGCAGATGTGTACCCACTGTAGAAGAAAATGGTTACCATAGCCTAAATTGAAAATTTTGTTCCGGCATATTTTTCAAGACATTATTCAAATGATAATATCTTAAAAAAACTTCTATCTAGCCACTGCAGAGGTTATTTCAGTTCTTGAATCCTTTATAACAACCGAGCCTATACATTTTTCATTCAAATAATCAGTATCGTAATTCAAAGAGGTAATGCCACATCTGTGTTAGGAACTCTTCCGTCTACTCAAAAATTAAATGAAAATTCCTGAACCAACAAATCAAATGAAATTTTTTTGTGATTCACCCAGAATGGAGTGAGCCAATTGATCATTTCTCGATTTTCTTAGAAAATGCAGAGAAATATAAAGAAGTTCTGGAATTACCATTTCCTCACAAACTCAAAAATTCTACCATGACCTTTCCAATTCAGATTCAAGCAGTTCAACTTCTAATTCCCCATCCAGCTGGTTCAATGATGGAGTGAATCGTCGCGTCCGTGATTACTGAGAATGAGACAGCAATTGTGAACGTAGCATCAACACTTACAACGACATTAAATCGTTGATGTGATACATTTTTCAGTCAAAACCCTTGGGCTTGGTCGGTTGACTAAATGGCAACACCTGTTTTATAAACAGTGTGTTCCAAAGATGAGGAACCTAAATCGATCTTAACGGGGATTGACGAAAAATTGAGCAACAGCGAAAAAGCATAAGAGTCATGGCTAAGATATTTGAGATTCTGAGGTCTTCCGTAAACAGATTGTAGTTAATTTCGTTGGTAATTTGGAATCTACGATGAAATGCACACACTGTGGACACTCATTCGATACTTTTAGGATTTTCACTCCCCATACCACGAAGAACTGGCCAGTTGGGTTTGTCATAATGTTTGGACTCCTTCATAAGATAGAAAACTTTGGATGGATATAAAAAAACGATGTGTTCGATTTGTAAAGGTTTGGGCGAAGCGCATTATTTTCATAGTTTCTCATAAATCTGTCAAAGCCTTCTTGTACTAGCAGAGGATCATTAAAATAAGAGACTGAATAGAAAAGTTTCACATTGTCAGCTTACCTGAAAAAATTGGTAACTTGAAACATTCTGAAATATCATTTATGAAAATGTTGAAGAGGAGTGGATCCAAATAAGATTACTGGGGAACAACGGATGTTATACAAACGAAGTTTGACATCTAATTTTCAGTATAATCTGCCTGACGAATATTACTCACGTAATATTGAGCAGTGATCCAGTAATACCAACTTCAGCAGGCTTGAACACCAATAAATCACGATTAGTTCTGTCATAGTTGTACTGAGGTCTGTGTGATGAAATTTGTACTAGAATTTAGCTGTCGATGTTTTTTGAAATATTTCGTATGATCAAATTAGTTTGTTTGGATAGATCTTTTCTCAATTAATCAATGTTAGTTTTTATTCAAAATATTCAGCAGGCTTGAACACTAGTAAACCATGATCAGTTCAGCTGTACTGAAGTCCATTTGATGAATATTGTACTTGAAATCTGTTTAAAATCTGTTTAAAATCTGTTTTTCCGTTAACCAGCTGTCGCACCCCTACGAACGACAACCCTCAGAAGTAGAAACTTGTGCGAGCTAAGGATTAACGAGGTCTTATCTTTTAACGTGTGATTCCTAACACGGTTTGGACGGTAGCAAGTGAAGATCGATCGTTCAGACTAGGGCTTGAACCACCGACCAACACGGCAGTCAATTCAAGTGAGTGAACAAAGCACCCACGCTGAACCGCTTGGCTACCGACTGACCAAATATTTCGTATAATCAAATAAGTTTGTTTGGATAGATCTTTTCTCAATGAATCAATGTTGGTTTTTATTCAAAATATTCAGCAGGTTTGAACACTAGTAAACCATGATCAGTTTTGTTATAGCTTTACTGAAGTCCGTGTGATGAATTTTGTACTAGGATTTTGCTGTCAAGGTTTTCTGGAATATTTCGTATGATCGAATAATTTTGTTTGGATATTTCTTTCCTCAATGGATCAATATGAGTTTTTATTCAAAACATTGATTACGTCGTAAATAATCGTACACAATTGATTCAGACAACTTGGCTAAAATAGATACTTTTGATACAGGTTTATAACTCTTGGGCAATTGTCTGTTACCAAAATTGTGTAAAAAGATAACATGGGCTTGTTTCTATATGAAGTCGTATTTGTAAGATGTTTATAATCATTTATTTTTGGTTCCTCGTATTTCGCCTTGATAATTCCAAAAAATGCCCGGATAATCAAACTTGCTGTTACAATTGGTCAACAGGAGACAAGAATTACCAGAAATTCAGATAACCGAATGGCAAACTAAAAAATTTCATGATGAGCTGGATTGGATTTTAGAAACGATCAAAAATATTCACTAAGATGAGGACTCAGTATCAACTACAAGCAACAGAAAACGGTTAAGCTTCAAGAGAGTTGGTTGAGAATCATCCAACAGCTGAACCAAACTACGGAAAGGTCACCAACCAGTTGAAGACCGGTTTTGCTAAATACTGTTGAGTTATAAATATGAGAACATCATTCAGTTTAGTTGATTTATAATTTTATTTTATCTAGTTGTATATAGTTGCTATTGTATTTAAAAAAACAGTTTGTGTCAATAAAAGTCAAAAGAAACATTTAATTTTCTTCAACTGAGGAAAGTTATTAATTCCAAAAGGTTATGGGCCCAGATGATAAGTTGGGAATTCGTCAGTTCGATGGTACAGATTTCGACCATTGGAAATTTCGAATGGAACTACTGTTCAAAGAATATGAAGTAGAAGAAGTGATTGATGAAGCAGTTCCCTTGTCGGAAGACTCCAACTGGAAGAAAAAGGACATCAAATGCCAGAATATTATTGTGAAGTGTTTAGCTGATTCGCATTTGGAATGCGTTTATGATAAGAAATCTGCGAAAGAAATGTGGGAAGCACTAGTAAATTCATATCAAAAGAAAGGACTTGCCAGTAGAATTTATTCAAGAAAGAAGCTTTCAATGCTAAAATCAGAGGAAAACGAAAGTATGGAAAGTCATTTGAGAGAATTTGATGAGATTGTCAGACATTTGAAATCGGCAGGTGAAAAATTGGAAGAAGTTCAGGTTGTTACACATTTATTGATTACGTTACCATCACCGTATAATAGTTTAACTACAGCATTAGAGACATTATCTGAAGATAAACTAACATTGGGTTTAGTAAAAAGAAGAAAATTCGACGAAGAGAACAAGATAAATAATAGACATAGTAGTGATGAACTACAAAGTGCATTCTTCTTTAATAAAAGTGGAGAAGAGAAAAACCCAGAATCCAGACCATTTAAATTTGATTGCAACCGATGCGGAGTCAGAGGCCATACAATGTCAGAATGCAAATACAAGGGTCACTTCAAAAATCAGAAAAGAAATTATAGAAGTGTTTCTCTAGTTAAGCGGAGCAAATGAGCGAAGAAAATGAAGAGTTTGCAAAATTACGAGAAGAAATTATTAACATTTTTCATGAACTCAGGAGCAACAGATCATCTGAATAACGATAACAGGTTCTTTTCCGTTGCGAAGGTACTAGAGAAACCAATTTCGATTGCAGTCGTGAAATCAGGATTATCATTATCAGCAACAAAAATTGGTCGAATCGAAGGGAAACAAGGAAATTTGAACATAACAATAAAAAATGTGCTTTTTGTTCCATATTTGAGAGTAAATTTGTTATCTGTGAGGCGACTGGAAATGATGGGATTCAAAATTGTTTTTGAACGTGAAGGAGCAAAATTATACACTGAAGCTGGTTTGATTGCCAAAGGTAGCCGAAGTGATCATCTTTATGAAATAACTTTCCATTTGAAACAAAGTTATATAGCTCATATGACGTATATCCATGAAGAAGACATCGCCGAATGGGTCACGTAACTCATTCCAATCTGAATAATCGTGTGCGATTCAAAATGGTGGAAGGAATTGCAAATTTCAAAAGCAAGAGGGCGGAACTCTTTGAAGAATGTATGAGAGGAAATCAAACAAGACTGCCATTTGAGGACATCAATAAACTACGAAGTAGAAGGCGATTGGAGATCATATTCATAGTGATATTTGTGGACCAATCACTCCTTCAACCTGGGATGGATATAACTATTTCATTACACTTCGATTATTTTAACTTTAGCGATACGTTATCGTTGATGTGCATATGAAATTAATCGCGAAATTGTGGTCAAATGTAAGACAAAGTGGCTAATATCCCGATAAAAATTATAACGTGTAGGTAATGACAATAAATTAACATTTTCAAATTTATGGAAATGTCGGATCCTAACAACCTCAAAAGTTAGTTTTTATGTAGATGTGACAGTTAACGAAAAAGATGGCATTGCAATGTTTGCAAAACATTTGCAGACATTAATATTAACAAACGAGTTTCCATTAAATCATCCGTGCATGGAGCAGAGACACTGTAAAACTGACGAAAACAATACCCAATAACATAAAACAATGATACTGTCAACTGTCAATATCATGTTTGGCAAATGTAGGTAAATTGTAAAACACTGTCGGCTGTCTGGTTATCTCTTTTCATTGTTATGAGTATTAATTGATCATCACTATAACATAAGTCTTTGATTAGAAGATAAATGTTAACGAATTGTCATCTGTTCATAGCGGTTGATAGAAAGAGATGTTACATAGAGGGTGTGTGATTTCTATGATCATCAATTGATGACGCATCGGTGAAGTGTACGAAGTGTACGTTTATTTATGATTATACTCATTTCACAATTGTTCATTTGCTGAAAAGTAAAAATGAGGTTTTGAAGTATTTTAAAATGTATGAAGCACTAGTAACAAGCAAATTTTCATTGAAAATTGCAAGTCTCAGAGTAGACAATGGTGGTGAATATAGATCAACCGCTCTCAAAGTATTTTGTGAAGAAACCGGAGTGAAATTGATCTACACGATGATATATACACCTCAATAAAATGGTGTTGCTGAAATAATGACGTTCTCATATTCATAACTCAACAAATACGAGTTTCTAAAAACGAAACTGAATCTTGTACTTGCACAAACAGCTTCGAGGAGCAAAGCAGGTTTATCTTTTTCAAGGACAAAACACAAGCACTACAGAAAAATCCTTAAGTCGCTCTCAGAACGTTGCCTGTGCGACAAAACATAAGCACTACAGGAAAATCTCTGAGGAGCTCTGAGAGCGGTGCATGTTTGAAAGTAACGATTCACATTGGATTAGAATCGCTGGAGATTATATCCATTTGGAAATATATTCCACATAAACGCAGTTCTTCATATAAAAGAATTCCTAAACTGTGAAGTTTGAGGTGTACTGAGTTGAACCTCAAAACGATAAGCAGCCACAGTCCGTCGGGTATTTCTGTTATGTACCGCACTTGGTGAAATGAAATGTGCCAAGTCACTTGAACACTTCCCGTGAACGTATCTATAGAAGAGAGACAAATCTCAAACCTTTCTTCGATGTTACAGGCTATCAAGGTGATGTTCGCGTCTCCAATCAGGTGGATGTCTCTCTTCAGGGAGACTTCAGCAACTTCAGGGTATGATTGGGGCGTCGCTCCATACATACTGATCTGAACTTTATGAGGCATCAAAAGTTGCTGGGGTGTGTACAGTTTTCTGGTTCGGAACAGTGTGCCAAGCTTTTGAAGTAGCCTTTGCAATTTCAGCGATAAGAGGGATAAATTGGCTTAATTGCCTTGAGATGGGAGTTTTGTCGGCAGGGTTTGAGTTGAATATAAACACTGTGGGTATATTCAGTCCGGTTCTATGAAGTTTAATTCATTGATTGCTGAAATTCAGAGCTGAATTTGATCCAGCAGCATGTTATTGAATTCAGAACCACACCAGTATAACTATTTTCTGCAAAAGTATTCTGAACTTCTGTCATGAAAGTCATGAGTGAACTTCCTAATTATTTGGATATTCAAATCGGAAATCTAAAAGATGAGAAACATTTGAGTGAAGTGTGATTCATTTCAGTGGAGAACATCAGTTTTTGTGGCTATTTCTGGGAAATTTTAACTTTTGTGATGCAAAAATAAGTGTGAAGTGAATGTTTCCATTGAGATTATTCACACTTGAAACAGGTTAGTTTCTTACACTTGAGCATTACACAAAATCATAATAAATTCGAGTTCAATGTATTCAGAAAACCAAGCTATACATACATTTATATCCCAAGTGATTCTTTTCAAAACGACAGTTATTAATTAGCAACCTACAGAGAATTTTCGTTACCTTTATTTTCTGAAAATCTAGATAATGAAATTGAAATTATTATACATAATGAAAGCTTGTAACACTGTTCCGAACCAGAAAACTGTTCACACCTCAGTAATTTATGATGCTTTATAAAGCTCAGATCGTACCTTATTTGGAGTATTGTTCTCATGTATGGAGCTCTGCTCCTAAGAATACCCTGAGACTGCTGGATTCCATGCAGAAAAGTGCCATCCACCTGATTGGAGAAGCTAACATTACTTGCAATCTTGATATTCCGAAACATTGAAGAAAGGTTGAAGATTTGTCTCTCTTCTAAATATACTTTCACGAGAAGTGTTCAAATGATTTGGCACACTTGATTCCACCAAGAGCGGTACATATCAGAAATACGCGACGAACTGTGGCTGCTCATCGTTTTAAGGTTCAACTCAGTACACCACGGACTTCACTGTTTAAGAACTCTTTCATTTGAAGAACGGCGTTTATGTGAAAATGTGGAATATACTTTCACAGAATGTTTTTCCAAATGAATTTAATCTCCAGCGATTCAAATCCAATGCGAATCACTACTTTCTCACAGGCACCGCTCTAAGAGCGCCTCAGGGATTTTCCTGTAGTGCTTGTGTTCTGTCCTTGAAGAAAATACACAATTCAGAAATTAGTCACGAAACCCCCAGATCACACGATCTGAAATATCAAAGAAATATAACATATTTTGGTAGAAGAACAGAGAGACTCGCGGGTTTTTCAGAAAAAACAATATGAAAGTGGCATTCAGACCACATACCAGGTTATCTAATTTTCATTTCAATGCCAAAGATGAAGTGGCAGAGAAATCTAAAATTCATAAGCTTAAGTCCGGAATGTAATAGTGTTTATGTGGGATCATGTGGCCAAAAGTTCTTAAAACAGTATGCTGAACATGGAAGTTTCTTCATAGTTTCGAACTAATACGAAAATTTTGCACTACGCAAGGAAGGGTTGAAAACTCAATTTGGAATCCTTGGAAATTTATAAGAATAAGCAGTGCGCTCACCCACATTGTCACAGGTAAAAAAAATTCAGGCACTCAGCTGAGTTATAGTAACGCTAGTTACAAATACGAGTGGTAAAAAACATAGGAAATTTAATTTCTCATTTTTCATGATGATCTCTCACCACGTAGTAACGGCTACATCGATCAATTCATCATTATAACACAGTTGACCTCTAAATGACCTATCACATCGCACCCCTACTTGTCTTTGATATTGAATGGTAGGTATATGATACATTGAGCGATAATAAATAGAGACAGCAGAAATCAGACGCTAATATAATTTTAATGTCCCCCGTTACACAATCAAATGTCACGACCTCTGCTGCCAAATTAATATACCCTCATTTGATCTTTTTAAGGGTGTTGCCGAAACTTATTATGTCTGTGTCTGTTGTTGTATATGAGTTTCATGTAGTTAGTCCTTATTTTCTTTTGTTTTCCTACCTATGTTGTCTGTTATACACATTTTTAACATTTTTTAAAAATGGATAAACAAATGTTTGTGCCTTGATGATTGATTCAATGAATTCCGGAACGTTGAAAGAAACTAAATTGTTCATCCACGAAGAATTTTCCATCCCTTTCCAACTAATAAGCATTCGAAAATTATCAAGTTCTTTTATACCGGCTTCTTGTTCTGATATTACAACATCTGCACTTGCAATTTACTTAGGCTATGTTGTATCGAGCATACGATAAAGACAAAAATTTTCTTTGTTATTCATGTTATTGGTGTCCCTGTGCTCATCACGCAGGAAAACCTCACGAAAGTGGGGAATTTGCTGGCATCTTCATGGCAAGATAAAATGTTTTGGTATTCAAACCCGAGTAGTTACTTTCCGTACAGTAGATGGTAAACATATTCCACAGACCAGTTTCAACTTCTGATGCCGGTTGGAAACGTATCCGCCCCTCTGTTGAATCCCTCAAAACAGAAAGTGAAACTTTTTCGAACAGTTCGGTTCGGTGTTGGTCGGTACAGGTCATAAATTGAACATAATGTTGTAAATGATGCCCCAAATAAAATAACGCCGGCCGCCACTGGTAGCCAAAGACCTATTATGACGTAGCTAAGAGCGCGGGAATGTATGATGTTCGCTGCCGCTCTAGATATAGGGAGAATAATTCTGATTTCGATGAAATTCCGGCGAAATTTTCTAGCGCATTCGATTACGATATGTAAACGCTAGCCACGACATATCGACACAGTCAAGTAGAAGTTTCAGTGCGGTACGCGAAGCGATCTAGTAAGGCGATAGACATAGATGAAGTTTTAACTGAAGTGTTTACGAAGAAGGAACTTTCAAAATTCAAGAAAGATTTTCAAAGTTACTCCACCCTCAATTATTGCATCATTTGCTATGGGATATATTTTTCGCGAAAATCAGTGATGTCGATTCCACTTGTTCAAGCATCTATTGTTTCAAGAGATTCTCGCATTATGTCAATAAAATTATATGATAATCACCCTATCGACATTAAAAATCTCACAAGTCTGAATTCATTCAAAAATGAGACAAAATAATTTTTACTCAAAAATCCATTTTATTTCACTAACGAGTATTTTAATCTACACCAATCGATTTATATCTATAACATACTTTCATTGTATTCAATGTAGTTTACATTATGCCCTCTCTTTTTATTGTTAATTTTATTTTAATGTTAGTATATCATAAGGACATTTGTAATGCGTTTTTTTGACGTATCTGACGCATTTCTATGTTTATTTGTATAAACCTGGAGATAAAAAAAATACTACTACTACAAACATTTGTTAGAAGGTGGTTGTCAATGTTTCGGGATGTATTTCATTAGTTCGGACTTCCAATGTCTAATATGATTTCATATCAATGTATATCATATTAGACAATAGAAGTCCGAACTGATGAAATGGACTACAAACATGTTCAAAAATTCACAAGTTAACTTTTCATTCTGACACTACCACTAAAAGAATGGAATAATACAGCTCTTCATTCCAATTTTGCGTAACATTTTTGCTAACTGCGGTTATGGAATATCGCTGAGTTCGCAGTTTCCAAACTTCTGATACTGAATTCATTTTCTGAGATACAGGAATTTTCCCCTTCGTCCTAGAGAACTTCTCTCATTCATGAGCATAATTTAATATCAGAAAGTTACACAAACGTTTACCTTCTCGATTAACAAAATTCGCTAGGAAGACTTAACAGATGGTCTCAGGTCTGGATTCCTGGCCATACTGGCCTTTAAGGCAATGAAGCTGCTGACTCCTTTGCAAAGGACCAGAACCTGTCGATGGCATCGCTTTAGGCTTTACCAAACAAACATTGAACACCTGGTTGGCAAGAAGATTTATGGACTTCCGGCAGAATCTTCCAGAATTGGGTCACTCCAAGGCGTTTAGGGGGAAGGGGGTATACAAAATTCGATAGGAAGACTTAACAGATTGTCTCAGGTCTGGATTCCTGGCCATACTGGCCTTTAAGGCAATGAAGCTGCTGACTCCTTTGCAAAGGGCCAGAACCTGTCGTTGGCATCGCCTTAGGCTTTACCAAACAAACATTGAACATCTGGATGGCAAGAAGATTTATGGACTTCCGGCAGAATCTTCCAGGATTGGCTCACTCCAAGGCGTTTAGGGGAGAAGGGGGTAGGTTCGGACATGGGGCACTTCTGGACATTTCAAATTTACCGCCCAGCAATGACACAAAATTCACCGATCAGAGATAAATGCTTCTGTTAACAGTTTGGAATCGTTGACGCCGGCTTGTGTTTCTTGAATTTAATTAAAAAGTGGATATTTATTCGAAAGTTCACAAAAGGAATTAGTGATACAAAGTTGAGGTATCTACTAGTGAGGTCTTACACCTCAAGTGAATTTCAGGCAAGAAATGATGAGTCTATCAGGAAGAACGCATATTTTCATTCATCTAACCTCAATAAAGTATGATGATTGTTTAGTGTTTGAGGAAATTGTGACGATTAAACTCAACTTTATACAGCTGGGGCAGGTTCGGACTGTCCGGGGCTGCCCCTGCTTCATTTTTGTGTTCATCCAGGTATGCCCCATGATCTATCTTCCAGTAACTTCTTACTGTTTGTAGGATGGTGAGAACATACAAAAGAAAACGTCCTAATCAGTCAGAAATTCCTAGAGAAGTCTTGAAAAACGCTGTGAAGAATGTTATCAGCAAGAGTATATCATTAAGAGCTGCTGCAATAAGATTCAATATACCGAAACCAACTTTATTCGACAGAGTTGTAAGAGCTAAAAAGCGTTCCAATAATAATATTGAAGACTCTGGAAATGAAGGTGGTGAATCAGAGGAAGAGTTTGCATCATCAAAATATGCAACACGGCAAGTGTTTTCACGAAATGAAGAAATCGAGCGGAAGATATATCTCAAAAAGTCTTCAAAAATATGCTACGGCTTGACATATGAACTCTGTCGTGGACTGGCTTTCCAATATGCTTCAAAACTGAATAAGAAAATTCCCAGAAATTGGGAAATCAACAAGAAAGCAGGAATCAACTGGATACAATGTTTCATGAAACGCCATCCAAGGCTTTCCAATCGTGAACCTGAGAATACTAGTATAGCTAGAGCTTCAGCTTTCAATAGAGCCAATGTGGAGGAATTTTTCAATAATTATGCCTCAGTGCAGGCCACATGTAATTTCTCACCAGATCGTATATGGAATACTGATGAAACCGGTGTAACCACAGTCCTTCAAGCATCGAGAGTGATAGCAGAAACAGGATCAAAAGCTGTAGGACAATGCGTATCTGCTGAACGAGGAACTCTTGTAACGATGTGTGGAATAATTTCGGCTGTTGGGGCTTCAATTCCACCTCTTTATATCTTTCCTCGTGTGAGGATGAAGCATCAGTTTTGGTATGGTGCCGTTCCTGGGGCTGTTGGTTATGCTGAGAAATCGGGATGGATGTCAACCAGGGTCTTTCTCAAACTGTTAGAGCATATAGAAAAACATATGAACAGTAGCCTTTCAACTAAAATTCTACTGCTGATGGATAATCACGAGACACACGTTTCTATTGATGCCATCTTGTATGCAAGAGAACACGGAATTGTATTATTGTCTTTCCCGCCACATTGCACACATAAAATACAGCCACTGGATAAAGGAGTGTTTGGTCCATTCAAATCCAAATGCAAGATTTCTTTCAATGATTTCATTTTGTCGAATCCTGGTAAACCAATAACTATTTATGATGTTGCCAAGTTGTCAGCACAACCATGTATGCAAACATTTACTCCTTGTAATATTATAAGTAGTTTCAACAGTACTGGGTTATGGCCTATTGATTCTCTGTTTTATGAAGACGAGGATTTCTGTGCCTCATTCGCAACAGACCGTCCTCTTGAAAACAAGGATGGGGAGCCCTCTGCAGAAATTGTCGATACAAGTTTTGTTGTTCAGCCTCATTCCAATGATCAAATTCAATGCTCATCTAAAAATCACGAAGTAGAAGATATAGTAAGGGATTTGTTGAACATAATAATACATGAAGCTACCAAACCAAAAATTAAAATACTTTCTGTTGTATCTATTGTCAAACCGTCAGATGTGAAACCCCTACCGAAGGCTGGTCTCAGAAATATAAGTAGAAAATCGAGAAAGGGAAAATCAAGAATTTACATCAGTACTCCGGAAAAACAAAGAATAGAAGGATTGGAGAGAACCAAACTGATGAATGTGAAGAAAACAAACACTTCGAGAAAATTGGTGTCTGAATGTAAACCAAAGAGAATGCAAAGTAGTAAGCAATCAAAGAAGAGAAAAAAGAATAAAACAGTTTCAGATGACATCTCGTCATCAGATTCTGATATAAATTTACCTTTAACTGCCACGAAAATTATAAAAAGGAATGATTCATCTGATTCTGATATTGATTTAGATTATAGAAGTGATGATGATGAGCTCAATGAACTTTTAGATGACGAGAGAATCCTAAAAGATGATTATCTATCAGTGAAGTTTGCAACAAAAAAAAGATCCTTGCATTATGTTGGGAAAGTGATCAATGTGATGGAAAATGAGGAATTCGAAGTAACATTTTTGAAGAAGTGTATACAAGGATTTGTTTATCCAGAAGTTGAGGATATCTCATTTANTCAAACAATCACTTGCTTTGTTGTCGTAATTAGCACCCACTACCAAAACGAAGTTAATGCGTAGTAACTACAATTTCACCGAGCATTCGAGACTGGAATGGTCGGTAAAAAACCGGTGAGTATGCATGCCGGCGATACAGTATGTATGTATGTATGTATGTATGTATGTATGTATGTATGTATGTATGTATGTATGTATGTATGTATGCCGGCGATACAGTGGATACCGGCTGCTCACCGGTATTTTACCGGCGACGACCACCAGTCGGCGTGTGTGCAAGGTCCCGTTCCCACATGTGATTCACTATTGGAATTCGGACGACCAGTACAAAGTCGGCCGTCCAAAATCGGCGTGTGTGCAACTAGCGTTAGCCTACCATCGAAAACTGATCGACTGTTTGTATACATATTTCTTTTTCTATTTTTTTTGTTTTTGTCTTATCTATAAACACGTTCATATTTTCATTATTTCTTTCATTTACTGAAACAAATTACTTTATCTTTTACTCAACCCATTTTTGTTAGCTCAATTTTTAATCACATTCATTTTAAAACAAGCCGAATATTGAAATGAAAATCGGACACTTGAATAAAAGATCTCTGCTGCCATCATTCACCGAATTTGAATCAATCTTATTGAAATATAATTTTGACATTTTATGTATTAGCGAAACCTGGTTCCACGGGGGAATAGATGATACCTTATTGATGGTAGATAGATATAAACTGTACAGGAAAGATCGTGGGTCGCCTGCAGGTGGATTATGTATATATGCACATAGTAAGTTATGTAAATCACTCATGCAAGTCGATGATAATATTGAAGAACTATGGATAAATTTGAAAGTAAAAAAAAATGTTGAGTTGCCGTTGGAGTGGTTTACAGACCACCATCACAGGATATTCCTTATTTTCTAAATGAATGAACATGTGACTTCAATATCAATTTGCTCAACTAGACAAATTCGTACGTTACCAACTTTTTATATATCTTGGAAACACTCAATCTATTCCAAATAATTGACTTGCTGACGAGAATAACAAAATCAACTTCAACCTTGATTGACTTGATTATTGCACAATATAAAGATAGAGTTATAGAAAAGGATGTCGTGAATGTACACTTTTCTGATCACCAGTTAGTATTTTGTGAATATCGTCTGAAGAAGCAACACAGAAAATCCAGGATGGTTACGGGTCGCGCTTTGAACAAAATAAATTTGGTGAATTTTGATTTTGATCGTAATAGAATTCCATTATTTCCCATCTATGAGAAAGAAGATATTGACGATAAACTACATATACTTGTGGATAGTATGGAGAAGCTTTTTGATATATATGCCCCTATTAAGACACGTAGAATTACAAAGCCTCCTGCACCTTGGTTAACGGGCACTATTTCACAAATTATGAAAGTTAGGGATAGGGCACTTAGCAGATTCAAAATTACGAGGGATAACCAGCAATGGATTTTCTATAAGGAACTGCGAAACTGTACCTCTAAAGCTATTTTGGGGGAAAAAGACTTTTTTCAACTCGAAGCTCAGTGTATCTAACAATAAACAATGCTGGAACATATTAAAAAATAATAAAGTTCTACCCGAGAAGGCTAAAGCTGATATTCCACCTCATTTGCAAAATTTATATGAAATCAATAATTTTTTTAATACCCCACCTAATATCTTTCCATCAGTTGATATTATATCCGAATATAATAGTTATGTACTTTATGACTCCAACTTTAAACTATTCCCAGTTAACCAGTCTTTGGTATCCCAAACTTTTTGTCAAATAAAAATCAAATTAGATATGATGGTTTGAATATCAAAGTGATTCTTCTATGCTGTTCAGTAATTCTTCCTTATTTCACCCATATCATCAATTACTGTCTCACCAATAATGCTTTTTCTTCAAATTGGAAAAAGGCTCCAATATTACCACTACCAAAAACTACTAATCCTCAAGAACTGAAGGACCTTCGTGCAATAAGCATTTTACCAACGAAAAAAAAAAATAGTTAATTATCATCAGCTGACGAATTANACTCACCATACAAACCAATCAGCTTCGTTAAGAAGCTGGGTTTATTTTGTCGACTGTGAATAGGTGTGAGCCCCAATAAACCCTTGCGAGTTGCGATGGACCTAACCTAAATCAACCTAACCACCTCATTCGGATTTTTCATAACATTTTTGCCATGGGCGTAACTGCGGTTATGGAATATCGCTGAGTTTTCAAACTTCTGATAATGAACTTGTTTTCCAAGATACAGGAATTTTCCGCTTGGTACTAAAGAGGTGCTTTCATTCATGAGCAAAATTTTATAACAAAAAGTTACACAAACCTTTGCCTTCTCGATGAACAAAATTCTATTCCAGAGTTTTCACATCACAAAGAAATACAAAAGGAGAGCGAGAGTAAGAAGTTTATGCTAATATATTTTCACCTTATTGAAATTAAATATTAACCAGCGGTATCTGTTGTTACGTTCATTCTGCTTCAAGCAATTTCATCTTATTGCTCCTCATTGATCCAACTCATAAATAAGACCCTGATTATGGAGCACCTGTTACCAACCCCAATTCATTTTGATAATGGCGAATAATCCATACCCATTTCACACTTTAAAGTATTATGTTGTCCTATTAGGCATAGGGATAGTTTAAATCAAGTCATTCATTTAGTGACCATAAAAGATGGTGACAGAAAATTCAATAGCTAGGAAATATGAAACCGTCTATAATAGAACAAAAAGCTTTGAAAATATTATTGTATAATAGTTATATACAGTTATATACAGAGAATAATAAATTAGTAACATTTTTATTTCGTGAAAGCAGACTTGTCGTTGCTGAGAAAATGATAATTGCACAAAATCCCCAGTTTTTGATATTTTGCTAATTAAGTAAAACTTTATTACAATTTTGTCACTGAAAATTCGGTAAGTTGATATTCAATTATCACACACAAAAGCATTTGATAAAAATCTAAACTTTTCCATGACAACCAGACTTAGTGGACAACTCTCAGAGCCACAAAACAAAACGTGAAACGACAAAAAAGCAGTTACAGGTTGTAACTTTCCTTCTCGAACTCCTGATTGAAGTAAAACAATATTTTGTTAAGAAAATTTTTTTCAAAACATGAAAGATGCGTTTTACTGAAAAAACTAAATTCAGAACATTATTCACAGTTATCATAAGAGAAGAATTCTGTTATTAAAACTCCATCATTCTTGAATCGAAAAGTGAAACCGCCAGGACATATCTTAATAAGATATTGTCCTCAAAATAAATCTAACAACAGCCATCTTAAATATCAGCATGTTATCAAAGAACACCGACGACCTTATGTAAAAATTATTTTCAAGAACCATTGATTACATTGAATGAATATTATTATAATCATTATTTTTTCGTTTGTTTGATTCCTTCCAAGACTTCAGAGCTTTGTATTGGCAACATCTTCTGATCAAACTCGAATTATTCCTATGTTGAGACGTTTGTATATAATACTGTCTAATTAGGAGAAAATTACTAACATCGGATATCTTTGAATAAAATCCAAAAAGAAAAGAGAAGCGATTCCTGTTCAAAATTAATTAGCGAATTTTGATGACGGTAAATTTTTCCTTTCCGGCAGTCTGTCGTTTGCACAATGGAACTGCAGAATAAAATAAATTGGATGGGAAATGCATGCAATCAAAGACTTTTGAACAATGCTGAATTCACTTCAACCATAAATTGAGGTGAAATATAACGGATCCCTACACGTTTAGAATAAATTTACCTTTTTACTTTGATTCGATCTTTTTTTAAGATTTTTCAGAAGATTTGTAGAAGTCTTAACAGAATAAATTTGATATTGAATTGGTGAATTCTCATTGTATTGACTTTTAGACAACTGTATGCAGGACGAGAATTTTTAGTTTCTTTCAAACTCTAGGAACTGCTGCATATTAAAATTCTTTTTTTCACTACTAACCTGAGAAATTTCTATTATTTACTCCATTCCCCTAACGAGAATTATTATTTCTCACCCTTGGTAAATAATGATAATAAAAAACACTTAGGTAACAATTCTATAATTTTAAAGATATTCACAGAAACTTTTGTTAACTTAATTATCAACTAGAAGTAGGAATTTGAACATCGGAAATACGCTTGAGGATTATTTGAAATTATAATTAATTGTACAATTGTGACAAATCATGTGTATTCCAGCATTTCCTGTATTAATGGAAGTAACATTTGAACCAGGTAAATTCACTTCTGTGTTACAAACAATCGTCGTATTTTGAACGCATTCATTACCTTTTTCCACTAAATTATTTTCAACATGGACGTTTTCTAAGACAGCATCTTGACTTGCAGAAGAAGTTATATTTGAAGCTTCATTAGGTAAATTACATTTTTGGACTAATTCGGCGATTCTCTTCTTATCAGCTATTGATTCCTCAATATATTGCTCAGCCACTGCAGCCGACTTTCACCCACCGTGCCGTTTCAGGCTTAGTAAGTCTCCTCCGTTTTCTGCGAGAAGTGTTGCCAAGCTACGTCTTAGAGAATGACCAGCATAACATTCAGGATTTTCTAATTTGAGATAATTAGCTACGACATATGGTACTTTACTGATAGTATTGTGCCCAACGTATTCCAAAAACACTTTATTGTGAGATTTTCACTAAATTGTTTTACAAAAACGCAACACGTGTTTCGCCATGCAATGGCTTCATCTGGCGTGTCTTTCAACTAATTCTACACATTCAATACTAAATATATATATATAGTTTATGGAGTACCTGAAATCAAAGTACCTGTAAACGAAGTACCTGAATTTTAAGTAGCTGATATTTTACCTGAGTTTCTAACGAATTGAATTACCTGCACTTATGTTCCATTTTCACATTTGAAAAAATATATTCAGTAACGGAGAGTTATTGAGTTCTAATTGATCATTCAGTAAATTACCCGAATTCCTGAATCTATTGATTTCTAAACATTCTAGAAGATTGAGTTTTTAAACTCTCCTCTTCTGAATGTAACACATCGTATTCATGATTGAACTCATGTCCTTCTGCTAAAAGATGGTTTGCAAATGTGGAATTGGTCTTTCTATTCACAAAACTACTCCTATGTTCTTTAATTCGTTGGAAAAATGTTCTTCCTGTTTGGCCAATATACAGTTTTGGACAAGAGCCACAAGTCAGCTTATATACTCCTGATCTATCCGACACCAAAGTTTTGTCCTTATTGTTTTTAATAAATTTACTTAGGTTATTATTCGTTCTATAAGCTACGTTTACGCCTTCTTTCTTCAAAAAACTGGCAATATTCCTTTTTGGTTCCCCCACATATGTCAATGTCTTATAATTAACGTTATCGCATCTTGAATATGGGTAGACCAGATCCATGGCTTGCTTTTGTCGTTTTTTGGAAAGAATGGAGTTTACGATATCTACCTCATAACCGTTATTAATCGCGATTTGTTTGATCAAATTCAGCTCTTTCTGGAAATCCCTATCAGACAGTGGAATATTCCATAATCTGTGAAGCATACTATTGAATGCAGCAACTTTATGCTGCTACGGGTGTGTGGAGGAATTATGTATGATAATGTCCGTGTACGATGGTTTGTGGAAAATTGCAAACTCATGTTTATTGTTATTTTTCGTAATGGTTATGTCCAGGTAATTTATTGAATTATTTACCTCCCTCTCAGTGCTGAATTTTATTTCTACCTTCATCCATTTGTTTCTTCCATGATTGATTGCTTCTTGGGCTGCTATACTTCTATTGTTGGTCTTCAGGGCGGTAAATTTGGTATGTACTCTGTTTTTTATACATTGGTTGAAAAACCAAATGTTTTGTGTCGTTAACGCACATCTTAGAATTGTATTGTGCCCAATATTTTGTTTAAGATGTTTACCTCTACGGAATAAAATAAATAGGTTTGTAATGTCAGTTGGCCTATTAGCTGAGTATTTTTCAATACCATCAACCCATTGTAGCTCAACAACAACAAACTTCCTTGATGTTCTGTTCTTTGAATTAATAATATTTATCATGATAATATCATCGCAAACATCTAAATCGTCTAGGAGCATACCAATTACCATCATAACAGCCTAAATATCATTCCATTAAAAAATTAGGCATAATCTAATAATGTAAAAGTATACCTTCTTTGATAAATATTCGTCATCAGGAGCTTCAACTATAAATTTGTCAATTTCTTCCTTTGTAAATACTTTTGATTTCTTAGGTTTATAATTACTGTTTTTTCGTTTTGAAAATGCTACAAGCTTGAAAAACTTTGAAATGTCAATATTTTCTTTTATTGCAAGTGCCGATTTCAGCATGGAATAATATGCCCACAATGTCGATATCTTCTTCCCTTCAGATTTCTCTTTGAAATACGCTAATGAAACATTTTCTGTTACTTTAGCAACTTTTTTTTCTTCACATCATGTTTTCAGTTGGTTATATGCATTCATGTACAGTCTCTTCGATTTTTCTGGCAATAAATCACTACTTGTACTAGCTGCCACCACTCTAACTTCAGACGGGGTACACATCATCTCTAATTCATCGTCACTTGAATTTTCACCCATTTTTCAATTAATTATATTGACGTTTCACTTATATAGATCTTTTAACTTCTTCAAAAAGACATCTAAATTTGAATTAAAACCGCATTTGGCAAACTGACAGCAATAATAATCATTGTACAGTGTTTGGTTGTCATGGAAACGCCGGCAAACGTTTTCATGGCCTAACTAGATGTTGCGCGCTTATCATCGACATCGCGTATTTAACATGGAAACTGTACCGTTTCAATTTGACATGCAATAATTCATAGCTGCCTTGGGTTATCTTATAACCAAGGACTTTTTTCTCACTATAATGCAGAATTGAGAAATTCTAAGTTCTGAACATACAGAAGCGATGAGAGAAGTGAAACATTGAAATACATCAAAAATGCAACGAGATATTTCCGAGATTCATATCAAAATTTGACACATGCCAAATTTTTACATAAATAAAGCCAGTCTGATTAGAAACACGCTCCACACTCTACTTGACATTCCGATATATTCAACAAATTGTTAGAAAATTACTAATGCCAAAATTAAAATTGTTGATATATCAATGTTAGTAGTGATAAAATTCTATATATACCTCGGCTGAGAAAGCTATTACTTACCTCGCACTCAGGATATCAAAATGCTCGGTAAATAATAGCTCACTTCTCATTCTAGGTATATAATATACTATTTTTAATGCGGTGGGACTTTTTCTCCGAGACACTTCAGCCTTACGGATTCAGAGAATTGGGAATAAACTGTTTGCCAATCCTAACGGGTCTGGATCCTTCTAGTCGGCAGAGGAATCTGTTAATCAAAACTTTACAAAATCCACAATTCCACCTTAAACACAAACGGGTGGTTCAATTGCAACAACAGCCATAGAAAATGCAAATCTACTAGCTGAACAATTTGTGTCCATTTCACAGTCGATTTTCTGGGAAAGGCACCACCCAATATTCCCACGCTAGAATCCACATTGCCGGAAATTACTTTTCGACAATGTCTAATCGGGCGAATTTTGAAACAGCTCAATATCAAGAAGGAGTCTGGTCCTGTTGAAGTGCCCGTCATCGTCATCAACCTGCCTGACAAGAAAATGGTTTTTCCCTCTTGTTGGAAGATTGCTCGAGTTGAACATATTCCCAAAAAGGGCAAGAAAAATCTTTCACATAACTATAGACCAGTCGCTTTGTTATCAGTGGTATCAAAACTCATAGAGAACCGTGAACTATCATATTATTAAATATTTGGAAGGTTTCAACATCTTGAGCGATCATCAATATGGCTTTTGGAAATGAAGATCAACAGGCGACCTTCTATCGTATGTCACCCATATTTGGAATAACGCAATCGAGAAACATTGGTAGTCAAAAGCTGTTGCGCTTGTTATTTCTAAGGCATCGGACCGTGTGTAGCATAAGGGTTTGTTGGCCAAATTTCGATGCTATGGCTTGCCAGATAATTTTTGTGCTTCTTGGAAGACGTTTTCTGCAAGTGGCCGTCGATGGATATCTCTCGAATATTTTCACCACCAACGCTGGTGTTCCCCAGGGATCCCTACTATCTTACATCCTGTTTCTATTGTATATTAAAAATTCCTTTGGATTCTAGGACATCGGCTGAGGATGCACATCTTCACCGCCAGCAGGAGGTTGCATATCTTAACGATATGCAAGGATCTAGAAGTGATTTCGGATTGGTATGAAAGTAATTGGGTTCAATTCAAAGCTAAAAAAACCCAGGCAGGTTAAAATAAACACCATAAGTCTTGGCACAAAAGCTTGAAACACTATTTCTAACCAGAAAATTGTACGCACCTCAGCAACTTTTAAAGTTTTATAAAGCTCAGATCAGGCCTTCTCATGTAAAGAGTTTCGCCCCCAAACATACCCTGAAACTGCTGGATTCTATCCAGGAAAGAGCCATCCGCCTGATTGGAGACGCGAATATCACGTGCATAGATACTTTCACGGGAAGTGTTCAAGGAACTTGGCACATTTGATTCCACCAAGAGCGGTACATGTCAGAAATACCCGACGGACTGTGGCTGCTCATCGTTTTGAGGTTCAACTTAGTACACCTCGAACTTCACTGTTCAAGAACTCTTTTATTTGGAGATCGGCGTTTATGTGGAATAAACTTCCTGAAAACGTTTTTCTAAATGCATTTAATCTTCAGCGATTCAAATCCAATGTGAATCACTATTTTCGCACANCTTTTTTATCGGTGATGAGGTTACCAGTACTATCTTCAACAACGTCAATACTTCTTTGAGTTTTATCACTCTTGGTGAGTTTTTTCACCACATTCCATGATTTTTTTTGAGTCATTATTATTGTATTCTATTTGTCTTCTGTAATATTTTACTTTGTTAATTTTAATCAAGGAGGTTAATTTGTTTTTATATCTGTTATATTGCTATTTTAATTGCAAGTTATTTGGATTTTTTTGTGACGTTTTTGTGTAGTTTATTTTTTGTATTTATAGATTTTAGTAATGCATTAGTGATCCATGGAGCTATTTTCGTTTTTTTTCATTTCATTTGACGTCTTTCTGTAGATTCTATGATTGCATCAGATAATGTGTTTATAAAAATATTAGTTGCGATATCGGGATTTTGATGATTATATACTGCAGTCCAAGAAGTGTTCCCTATTTTATTGTTAGGTGTATTCATGTTTATTGTTTTGACATAATGTTTGTTATCTTCTTCATTCTGGTTTTTCGTATCGAATATTACTTGTAAGATGGTTGTTGAGTGGTCTGTTATGTTCGTTTCTAGAACAATTGGAAGTATATTTTCTGATAGATAGATAGATATATTTATTTGACAACTTCACACTTGAATGTTTGTTGCCAGTCAGTTAAAATATACATATAAAAAGAAAAAAAACTAGTCACAAGTTAAAAATATTGAATCATAAATTGTGAATAAAATGAAAGATAATTTTGAACATTACAATAATCAGTCTAAAATTTTTGAAAGTGTCAAAAAACAAATATTGTGAATAAACATGAGCTTCACATATCAGATGGAATAAAATCAAGTCTAAATCGGCATAATTGAAGTACTTAAATAATCCTGAGTACTATAAAAACAGTTTTTCAGGAGAATAGTTCTGACTCTGTTTTTGAAGGAGCTTTGTTTGAACACTTTGAACGAATTAAGAAGATGATTGTAGAGATTGATATTCAATGAATTTTCAATAGACCTTGTGAGTTTGTATCGAGGCTGTATGAACAGATCTGCATTTCTTGTAGCATGATGATGAATATCCTGATGCTGCGAATAGATTGATTTATTTTTAAAGATTTCAAGTAATCGACTTCAAATGAATACCGATGGTAGTGGTAGTATACCCATTTTTTCGAAAATCGGCTTACAGTGATCTTTATAATTGGCATTCATCAATATTATGACTGCTTTTTTCTGAAGTCTGAAGATTTTATTGGAGTGAGAGGAATTACCCCACAAAACTATGCCATAATTCATATGTGAATGGAACAAAGCAAAATATGAACTTCTCAGGGCGTCAAGAGACAATACTGGTGACATAAAATGACTGAAGTCATTGAAATATATCAAGAATAGCAATGGTCCCAGAACTGGTCCCTGCAGTACACCATTTTTGATAGTTTTATTAACAGGCATGTTTCCATTCACACACACATATTGGGTTCTGTTACATAAGTACGACTGAAATAAACTGAGTGGTAGCCCGGTCACTCCATAAAACTCCAACTTTTTGAACAGAACGTCGTGCAAAAACGGGAAAGATTGATATTGGTCTATAGTTACCAACCAGACACCTGTCTCCTTTTTTAAAAAGAGGCAATACCTTTGTACATTTAAGCATGTCTGGAAAACACCTTTTTTGTATACACAAGAAATACGCGACATAAGTTGTTCATCGTTTTGCGGTTCAACTCAGTACACTTCGAACCTCACTGAGAATTGTGTTTTTGTGAAATCAACTTTCTGACAGCGTTTTTCCGAATGGATTTAATATTCAGCGATTCAAATCCAATGTGAATCGCTACTGTCGCACAGGCACCGATCTCAGAGCACTCTAAGGATTTTCCTTCAGTGCTTGTGTTTTGTCTTTGAAATAAAATTGTTTCCAAAACTAGTTGGTACATATCTTTTGCTGGGTGTATGTTGTCATAAATTCTTATTAGATACAACGTTTTGTTGCATTGCCAGCAGCTCAAGGTCTCCATGATGCAGCCCTATCTAATGCAGGCCGATCCCTGCTTCTCTGAATCAGTTCATCAGTTCTTTCCAAGGGTTTTTCTGTATGTGTTTTCCAATATGTTTTCCAGTACTCTACGTTTCTTATATACCTAACTAGTTGTTGCCCGCGGCTTCGCCCGTGTAGAATTTGGTAGTTGTAGTACTGATCAGTACTATGTTGCTGTATCACTGCTGTTCCAATGTTTTGACAGAATCAGAATCAACGAACTTAGGCGTGCGCAGCGTTATAGAACAGTGCTTTCAAAAAATTGTTCCACAGCGCCATCTAGTGGCGAGTTACAGAAAAATTGATAGCTTAGAAACCTTCTCTATGAAAAATTACTTATACATGTCAAGTTTCATCACGATCGGTTGAGCGATGTAAAAGTTTATTACTTACCAACCAACCAACCAACAAACATCCATTTTTATATATTAAATTTCCAATTTGGTTTCGTATCGAATATTTTGGTACCTTCAGAGCTGATTCAGTGTCTATATGATCCGTGTCCAGTTAATAGTCTATTTCCGTCCGACAATTCCCTTAGTTTTTCTTGGTATTCTGTCACTTTTGAGTTCTTCAGTGCCCTGAGTGTCCGTGAGAATATTGATCCGCTCATTTTGTTGAGGCCTCAAATGTGTACTGACCAAGTAGGTATCTGAAATGAAGATTTCTCCCTGCATCAAATCCCCTCCATGTTCATGTACGGAGCATGTTCTCTGGATGATTGTTCATTTTCCACTCCTCGCGATATCAAACTTCATTCGAGAAGTTGGTGTCGAACATGTATTTTACTGTTCCAGATTTTTTGTTGTTCTTTGATGTTTTTTCCTGCACATTCTCCAAACTTTCTGTTCTGCTAGAACTCAATAAGTTCTCCAATCTGAAATGGCCGCCGCTTGCTTTTTTTAAATTGCTATCATCATTATTACTACTCACTCTGAGTTTAAAACAAAAAATATATTTATAACTATATATTATATATACACCGGGTGTCCCAGAGCTTTTAGGCCAGCAGATATCTCAGTCACCTGCAGAAAAAAATTGAAAAAAAATATGTATATCATAGAAGACCACCAGCACTTTCATGTAGCAGAGCAAAATCCACCCCCTCGCGAGCAACCCCTGCGAAACCACCCCTAACTTTTGTTTTTCAAATGGCAACCCCATGTTGTTTGTCGTTCAACTGACAGCTCTTGTTATTTCTCAACCAACGATATATCATAATTGTTCGAGAAAATTGAATACGTTAGTGGGTACTATTAACTGGACTGATCGAATTGTTCTGCATTGTAGACACCAGNATATATTACACTCCTCCAATAAGTATAAGAGATGTGTATCTCAATGAAGACCACTTTTGATTCCCACTCTACTGTTTGGGTGGTGGAAGTTCGAATTGACCCACCCATTTTTGACCTAACCTAACCTAACCTAACTAGCACAAGTTTCGACTATTGGACTTTTGCGAGTTGTCGTTCGTAAAGGCGCAACATCTGGTTAACAGAAGAACAGATTTCAACAGATTTTAACAGAACTCAGCATATCCGGTTTCACAACACTAATCTTTTTTCCAGAAAATTTAGCATTGTTGAACCGATTTGATAACGTTCGCTGAAAATGATGTTCACACTGGCTTCATCAATAGCAGTAGTAACATCGGTTATAGAGAACCTCCTTCAAGATTCGTGTGAACGTGGTCTTCATCATTCACTTCTCCAAGTCACGAGGTGACTTGGAGAAGGTTACTTCATCAATCATACAGTGACACTGGGTTTTCATGATGATCCTAGAAACATTTTCGGTTCAAACTGTCGATTAATAATTTCAGTCGACATCTCGACATATATGAACAATATATTCCGAGAGCTTGACATTGTCATGCCCTCCAGAGGAATGTTTGGATTGTAGAGAAAATGTTATTAATGGCCTAAAAACAGGACTCGTATTGAGATACTTCAGCGTCGAATGTTTTGCTTGGTTCTTGGATTCGGAAGTGTATCTCGTTTTATCGCAAAAAGACTAAGTGAATATTCCTACAACATCGATCATTTATCAAATTGAGTTGCGAGATCTCAGAAACAGTTCAAATTTCAAATTATCTAAGAACAATTCGTTCAGGCCAGTCTCAACTCCCTACACATTAGGTTAATGGACCGACACCTATCAGAAAACAACTACTCCCCTGGCTAATACCACGAAGGGCGTTGGATTATATCCGACAGGTGTCAGTGCAGTATTCTCCACAGAAGTTATTCCTGCATATGCTGTTGGCGATACAACTGCCGCAATAGATTTTCAATTATTGGAACACACTTGCAGACCAGTTTCGGGTTGTTTGGCCACTCGTCAGTGCAAGGTAGTGTATGTCATCAACATAAAGTCAATGATTTCCGATAATTGAAAATCGAATTCCGTCAGAGTATCATTCCTCGAACTAAGCTGAAGCATACAACAAACAACAGGTTTGTCATCGCCCCATCTGCCTGTGAACGAGGTAACCAACTGCATATCCGAAATTTGCCTAATTCCTCGTAAAAGGAAAGAGAACTTTCACATATAGTCAGTGGGCATACTTAAAGACTGGCTATAAATCAATAGGTGTCGGTCCATTAACCCTTTCGAGCCTGTCGGTACACATGAGTACCGGCATGAATCATGCAAATACTACAGGCAAATATTCATATTTCATATGGTTTCTATACGTACCGGTGCGTCTCCTACAGTCCTATGTAACTGTGATGCGCGGAATTTTATTCCAAGTTATGTAGTAGTCGTTTATTTGAGCCGGGTCACGTTTTGCCCTCCGTTTTCAGTTAACTTTTACGGAAAAGAGTGACATAAATTGCGCGAATTGTGTGTGTGGATTTAGTTAAGGGTAAGTTTCAAAATATTACTACAAAATATGATGCGAAATACTGCTGGAAATAACAAAAAAACACCTGTTTTCTACACTGGTACACATATGTACCAGTAGTCCGTAAGTGCACTAGATGTTGGTACATGTATGTACCGATAGTCTTCTGTATTGACTGTTTCCCTTTTTGTTTCAGACAATGTCCAGAAAAAAAAATT
>NW_019290862.1:44123-65466 GCF_000500325.1 Leptinotarsa decemlineata | reverse complement strand
TCACATATTATTTTGCTGCATCATTGTTCTTAGATAATTTGATTTATAGCCAGTCTTCAAGTATGCCCACTGACTATATGTGATAGTTCAAATTTCAATGAGTTTTTTCCAATATTTCATCATGTTACAGCCCCATGAATAATTTTGAAATGAACGGCGAATTATTTTTGAATTCAAATGAGATATAGATGTATCAACAAATAAATATATGAAAACTGAAGTCAATATTTAATCAATAAATGCATTCACCTTAAACTAGACGATCAAGCACGGGTCGCTACAACAACTTTTTTTTTGTATTCAACCCCCCCCCCTGGCATCAAACCGGAGTATCTGTATCTGTAGAGTAGGGAGGGTGAGTGTACCATTCTGTCCTTTCCAGGAAGCTGGACAGGTCACTGGGAGACATCTTCTCGCCGAATACACACTCTCTTATTGACAATAACTCGCGACATTTGCATTAGACATGCCTGACAGTTTCATCTTCCTGTTCACACATCCTGCATAGAGGTATGTTCCCATAGTGTGGAGGTGTTTCCTTAGTTGACAATGGCCAGTCAGAAATCCTACTGTTAAGTGTAGATTTTTTTTGGTCCAGATATTTTTTCGACGTCAGCTTCCCATCCTGGCAAGATTGCATCCTTTGATTTCATCCCATCTCGTTAGGGATTGAGAATGGGTGTGACGTTTGGCTAGTTCCGCAATTGTCGAAGTCATCAGGCTGTATGTGTCACTGGGTCCTAAAATTCTCAGTCCAGCTGCTTCTTTGGCTAAAGAGTCGGCAATGCGATTACCTTTACTCCTGTCGTGGCCTTCAACCCACCTCGAGATAATGTTATTATCTACCGAGGTTTTGGCTTAATCTTGGTGGCAGTCTAGTACTAGCCCTGAGATAACATGTTGTCTGTTCAAGGCTAATAGGGCTTGTCTGCTATCAGTGCAGATTGTTATGTTTTTGCCAAAACTTCCTTTCCTGGTTATTTCTTTTGTGGCGATTGAGATACCAGCCACAAAGCGGAGTATACTTTGCTACAGATATTTCGAAATAAATCGAGTTACTACGTTTTATATTGATATTTTGGATTTAATTATGAATGTTATAAGTATGTTGTATATTATTTCATTGAGTGTAGCTGAAAGGACAGTTATATTGTTTGGAAACGAAACATTCGACAATGACTGCAACAACGACAAAAGAAATTGTGCAAACACTCAAATCGAATATCGACACGTGACCAGTCGAAGAGGATGGAAAGTTACCACATATCTGATAATGCAATATTTCTACACGTGGAGTGACCTCGTATACGAGATCACACGGCAGGTGGCTTGTTTGGCGCAGAAACATCACGTGTAACCCATTGAATTCAATGACCATTTCTCAACAAGCAGATGGTTTCTTAGAATTGTGACATATAATTGTGAAATATCCGTAAATTTTGGGTTGCATCAGCCAATGATCTCCTCACGTAGGTTCACCAAAACATGACTAGGGTTAATCATGCCATCTTTGTTGGCAGGGAGAGATCATATAAATACGCCAATACCGCTCATTGGAGGCAGACTCAGGCAGACTCAGAGAATTTCTTATTAGTCAGTGGGCTATGCTTGAAGACTGGCTGTAAACAAATCTGAAGAAATTTACTTCAAACGTTCAAGTCAGTCTCGAATATACTTACACAGTAGGTTGAATGGACTGACGCCTATCAGAAAACAACTACTCCCCTGACTTACCTGGCAAGCATAGCCCACTGACTAATAACAAAGTTTTTCTTCCTTATTCAGAGGAATCCGGCAAATTTCGGATATGCAGTTGGTTAGTACCCTGTCCACTAGATGGAGTGACGTTTTGTTGTTAGCTTCAACTTCGGAAGAGGAATGAAATACTCCGAAAAAATTCCGATTTTTATTTTGGTTAATATAATTGTTATTTTCAGCTATTCATTTTCAATTCTTCTTTTTTATTTGTTTCAGGGATTTCAAATCATTTTATATAATAGACAATGGAAGTCCGAACTAGTGGAATTTCTAAATTTATTTCTTTAGATTAGACTCAGAGAGAGTAGATTCAAGAACTATGATGAATCAATTGAATTGAATCTCAATTCAATTGGGGATTTTCAAAAAGTACGGAATATAGTAAAAGGAGTTGTAGTGGAAACCGAAAAAGGCTCTATTGTTTCAGCGATATGTGTTTTTTCAAAGACAAAACACAAGCACTACAGGAAAATCCTCAAGGAACTCTAAGCGCGGTGTCTGTGCGAAAGTAGCGATTCACGTTAGATTTGAATCGCTGGAGATTATATCCATTTTAAAAAACCTCGGGAAGTTCATTCCACATAAACGCAGTTCTCCTAATGAAATAATTCTTCAAACAGGGATGGTCGAGGTGTACTGATTTCACCCTCGAAACGATGAGCAGCCACAGCAACTTCAGGGTATGTTTGGGGGTAGAGCTTCATACATGAAAACAATACTCCAAAGAAGGTCTAATCTGAGCTTTATAAAGCATCAAAAGTTGCTGAGGTGAGTACAGTTTTCTGGTTTGGAACAGTGTAATAAGCTTTTGAGAAGCAGCCTTTGCAATTCCAGTGACATAATTGTGCCAAGACATATTGGTGTCCATTTTAACCCCCAACAAACTTATCGAAGCAGAAAGCGGAATTGTCTGACCTGACATTATTATTTCGGGTTCGGAGACAGTTATCTTCTTGGAGAAAACCGATGCCTGGGTTTTTGTGGCATTGAACTGAACCTGGTTACTCTCACCTCAATTCAGAATCACTTTCAGGTCCTCATTATGGTTTGCAACCTCCTGCTTCTCCTGCTCCTGCCTCCGGTGAAGATGTGCCTCTGTAGCCGATGTCCTGGAATCCAAATGGAATGACGAGATAAGTGTGCTGTCGTCAGCAACACAATATATTGGATTCTTGGTTTTTCTCAATAAGACGTTGATATACAATAAAAAAAAGTTGGAGACAATATGGATCCCTGGGTAACACCAGCATTGATGGTAAAGTATTCGGGTGATATTCATCGACGGCCACTTGCAGGGAACGTTCTTTCAGGAAGCTGAAAAGCCGTACACACAAATGATCTGACAAGCCATAGCATCGAAGTTTGGCCAGCAAAGTCTCATGACACACACGGTCAAAGGCCGCAAATGGCCGAAAACGCACGAAAAACTGCCGCACGCAAAACGGTAGCATGAAAAACGAACGAAAAACTATCGAAACTTATTCAAAACAACGTATTTTGAAATGTCATTGTCAAATACTCCGCTTCTCCATTACTCCACACGTTGAGTCCACAATGCGTATCTTCAACATGATAATGACGATTACATTCTACGGAAATAGAAATAACGCTGTAAATACCTACCCATCATTCGCAGTTACTTTCAATATATTATGTCGGTGAAGTAGCAGGGGAGCCCACGACGCAAAATGGGAATTTACTCGAGCATCATTGAGACATATTAGGTTGCAAAGCTTATATGATAAGAAGAAAAAAATGTTACATAATATATACCTTTCATCGGTGGGTAATCGGCTATAGATTTTTGAAAATGAAAAAAAATACTGTTGCATGGACATACTCGAGCGCGTCAGATATTGATAGCATCAATATGTGCTATGTATTTTTAATAATGTTGGTATATTATTCTGGTCGTTTGCATGATGTGGGTGGTTGTACGTAAGGGTTGAAAGTGAAAAGAAAAAAAAATCAATCGAGCGCGTCAGATTTTCTAAGGGGGTGTTAATTGCAACAAAAAAAAGCTCTCATTCAATAATCTGACGATTTCGATCTGACGCGAACTAGCGGCCATTATTATGATGTGCAAAAAAAATTCGCCATTTTGAAATACTCAAGCGCGTCAGATCAAAATATATACGGTTTATCTTCATGTTTCAGACGTGCTGTCTCATAATCTGACGATTATCTAGAGGAATTCGCTTAATCTGACAAAAACAATATTAAAAAAAAATGCTCCCCTATTATAACAGACAAGTCGTAAGTAGTATTGCAATTCTGTTCTTCTCAATATTTTACATATTTCTCATGATGTGGATATAATGCCGTTTCCCATACCTACAAACTTTATCATATTTGCGCGTGTACTTTCGGAAACGTGAATATTTTTCATGTTGAATAATGTTTATATGACATCAAGAATTGTGACTTATTGCCCCATTAAACGTTGAAGCTGCCACGTTAAATTTGTTGCTGTGGAGTGTATTTTTATGGACAACATAGTTCGATTAACTAAGACATTCATATAAACCCCCTCCTGCTCGTGACCTTTCTTACATTATGAATTATATCTACAAATCACTTGCCAATTTGTTTTCTAATATAGTGGAATGAGAAATGGTGGATCATTATCGAAAACACCTCACTTGTCAATCCAATGAATTATTGGTATTGAGTCATTTGAGAAATGAATAAATTTGTTCGTTTTCGTCAAAGTGATTCATTCATTCACGAGCTTTCGTGAATGAATGAAGTAATGAAATATCGATTTCCAGAAAGTTGGGAAAGAAGAGAAGCAACTGGCATGATGGGAATAGGGCCGTCTTGAACGAATACGCGGAAATTGAACAGGAAAAATGTATTTTTATGTGTATTGCTGTCAAGACAGACTAATGAAGTATATATGAATTAGGAATATTGGTGGAGTCCATTATTTAATGTTCGGAACAATCGATTCGAATGTTTTTAAATTTTTGCATGACAATTTTCAAGCCCCTGCCACATTTCGAACGATTCAAACTTTTGTAACGAAATTTGAACCATATGACGTATTCTAACAATACTCCATTGTAATTTCAATAGTTCGGACTTCCATTGTCTGATATGATATTCAGATGTTTCCCATCCCCAATTTAAATCATATTAGACAATGGAAGTCCAAACTAATGAAATGTACCACGAAACATTGTCAACCACGTTCAAACACTTCATTGTGATATTCTCACTTGGCAGTTCACGAAACCTCGACACTTGTTTCACTATCCGATAACTTCTTCAGGCGTGTTCAGTACTGAACACGTGTGAAAATCTCAGAATGAAGTGTTCTTTGGATACATTATTTTACCCCAATTATCGGCCAGTTTCATCACACAACCACATAATTTTTTATTTCTGTGATGCTTATTCAACAATAAAGCAAATCAAATGCTGAAAATGTTCTTGCATTATTGATCATGCCTGCACATCGCTTTTCATTTCGTTTCCTGATGTTGTGGAATTATAAATATGGTATGAGACAATTTTCTGAAGCACTTCATTCATTAGAGCTAACTGAAAATAAGTTCATGACAAACATTGAATGGGCACTTCAATTGTCGAAGTAATGAGTAAGTTCCATTAATGATTTATTGTTTTATCGATTATTCCAAAGAAACCAATAAACTGAATATACAAATATGTTGGAGAACATTAGAAATATCGAACTCATTAGAGAATAATAAAGTGGCTATCTTTGAACGTACTCAGAACCCTCTTTAATTTTGATGTTTTTTCATTGTTGTTTTTTATAATATTTGATATCAGGAACTTTTAAAAATGGAGGCAAAATTATTCATATTCTTCGAATAATACGTATGGCACTTTGAAAATATAATCGTTTTCTGTGGCTTTTTTGAAAACATTCTCTGTATATTTATCTGTTTATTCATCAGAAATTCACATAATCATAATGGTACCAATGTTGAATCCACTTCAAAAGGTAAACTAAGAAGAGAAATCGTAATTTGATTTTCAATCGATTATTTATCTGAAAATTATACGTTTATAAAAATTATAGTTAGAAAACAGCTGGCGGTTGCGAAATTATGATTGAATTCGGCTTGTTAACTTTTTGCCTACCCTCTTCATCAGAAGGTGAAGCAGCATCATTTTTCTTTTATTGGACTAGTTAGTGACCTCTATTCACATATTATTTTGCTGCATCCTCCATCGAAGGTAACGAAATGAGTTGTATATAGACTTACAGCCGGTGAAAGATAGACTTACAGCCGGTGAAAGATCGACTTTCACCCATCAGATAACTTGATGAGACATATTTTTCACAAATATAATTTATTAACAAACATGCCTACGATAACTTGTCTATCAAAAAGTGTTCATAGCTATTTTCAATTGAATCAACTCTAATCAATTTTTTTTATAACCTTCACTCTTTTCATAACTGAATGAATTTCACATCAACTGATAGTTTGTAACACACAGAATATACCTCGGTAGGCAAGGTAGTGTCGTTCATCAACATAAAGTCGATGATTGCCGATAATTGAAAATCGAATTCCTTCAGAATATCATTCCTCGAACTAGGCTATAAAAGCTGACTAGGCACTGACGCGTGGCCAAACAGCCCGAAACCGGTCTGCAAGTATGTTCCATTGATTGAAAATCGATTGCGGCAGTTGTATCGTTAATAGCATATGCAGGAATAACTTCAGTGAAGAATCCTGCACTGACACCTGTCGGATATAATCCAACGCCCTTCGTGGTATTAGCCAGAGAAGTAGTTGTTTCCTGATAGGTGTCAGTAAGTCAACCTACAGTGTAGGTAATTTGAGACATTGAAATAAAATAGTGTTTATTAATGTACAAATGAAATACATATATCAGTAAAATTTGAACAATACCTATCACCAATGAAAAAATTAAAAAAATTCATTAAAATCAAAGAAATATCAAATTCAATAAAAACTAAAAAGATAAATTCCGTAAGACTCCAGACGCTGAACTCTACGTAAAAGCAGCAACCTTATTTAGATAGGATTATATCGCTTTTCTTGTAGAACAGCAAATAAGGAACTTGCGTTTCCTGTGGTTTCAATACGTCTTCTTCTTGCACGGTCTTGACCGAAGAATCGTCGTACCTAATCCAGTAGTTGTAGCCGTCGTGGAAGGCATTGGTCACGTAGTGTCCAATGTTGGCATTGTTACCTTCGTGGTAAACGACGACGAATAGCTTGAATTGCTTCTCTATTGGAGACTGTGTTTCCGACGATACCGAAATCAATCTTCAAGTCGAATTCAAAATCCAAAGCCTTGATAATCTTCGTGCAACGGTCGTGGCTGTATTTGAAAAACTTCAGATGAAAAATAAGGATAACAGGAAGTTTGCANAGATGTGCTCGCTGTGCCGAAACTAAGATTCAGAAGAGGACCAAGACAGTGTGCAGTCAATGCAGGTTACCATTATGCAAGAATTGTTTTGCTGCATACCATACTTAACAATTTTTACGTTCATGTCAAATTTATAAAAATGATTTCTGTAAGACGCTTGGTACATATATGTACCACCATCAAAGACCCTAAAGGACTGGTGGTACATATATGTACCTTCCCCCCACCACTTCATATAAATAAAAATTCATATGAATTTCGATGCAGATGTTTTATTTGATCGCCACTGACATTGAACCACTGAAAATCTAACCCATAACCCTTGAAACAAAAACTCGTCTCGAAAGGGTTAACCTACTGTGTAGGGAGTTGAGACTGGCCTGAACGAATTGTTCTTAGATACTTTGATTTATAGCCAGTCTTCAAGTATGCCCACTGATTATATATGATAGTTCAAATTTCAATGAGTTTTTTTCCAATATTTCATCATGTTACAGCCCCATGAATAATTTTGAAATGAACGGCTAATTATTTTTGAATTCAAATGAGATATAAATGTATCAACAAATAAATATATAACTTTCCAAAACTGAAGTCAATATTTAATCAATAAATGCATTCACCTCAAACTAGACGATCAAGCACGGGTCGCTACAACAACTTATTTTTTTGTACGCCACCCCCCGGCATCAAACTGGAGTATCTGTATCTGTAGAGTAGGGAGGGTGAGTGTAGGCCCACAGCACTTAGGGCACATGCGACCCCTAGGTCATCATCTATTCTGTCCTTTCCAGGAAGGTGGACAGGTCACTGTGAGACATCTTCTTTATATCGACAGGTGTAGACCAAAACTCGCCGAATACACACTCTCTTATTGACAATAACTCCGACATTCGCATAGGACATGCCTGACAGTTTCATCTTCCTGTTCACACATCCTGCACAGAGGTGAGTTCCCATATTGTGGAGGTGTTTCCTTAGTTGACAATGGCCAGTCAGAAATCCTACTGTTGAGTGTAGATTTTTCTTGGTCCAGATTGTTTTCGACTCGGAAATCAACTACCTTAAATTTCGAAGTTTTTCATAACTACGCATGCTGGAAAAATTCAGTTGAGATAACTTTTTCATGGGGTGATCAATTGCTATGATTATAAGAATAAGTAACTGAAAAACTACCACTGAAAATTAATATGTCGACGCCTATGTCGAGGCGAGAATTCCTTCTGTGTGATGTTCCAATTGGTATTGTAAATACTATATCATTTCGTAAAATCAGTATCAATGCAATAAATATGTGACTGATCATCTATTCAATGTCTGATTCATTTCATTTGGTTTACTTGAATGAAAAAAAAATTAGTTCCAATAATCACGTCGAAAATTTCTTGGGCAAAGTATTTCAAACATATCGTCCAGTTTATCCGGCTGGAACTTTGAATAACTATATTCATATTTTGCTAGTATTACATGACTGTATCACACCAGTGGAGGAAAATCACAAGAATCCTCTTTGGGATTACTATGGATCGCATTTCAATGAAAACTTGGAAAGCGTCATATTTTCCAGTGGTAAGCTATTTCCAGAAACATGAAGATAGTACGCAAGGGAAGTTATAAATCTTTTTCTCCATCAAAATGTGGAAAAGGAGTTACAAACCCTGAAACATTTCTCATCCCCGCAGTGACGGGTTATAGTATACGTTTTTCTTGATAGGATTCCGACAAATATTGAATTTCTTCGCTATCGTATTTCACAAAAATCTTTCCTGCACCATAATTTAACTGAAGGGTGCGTCACTTCTGTAAATGTAAGTGAACTGAATGAGTTATGGTATCATAATCCAGTACAGAAATTCCGAGATATAAAGTTCCTCATCTTTTGATTCCTCTCTTGATATCTGTGATGAAAATAACCAACACTAGATGCTACAGTTTTTGATTGAGAAAAGTTTTGCCTTTCTTCTGAAGGAAGAAGAAAGAAATTGGATCGTTATTCATAGTGAAGAAACATACAATATACGAGTATTTGAAATTCATATTTTTCTTGATAGAAGTTAATGGTATCAGATTTCAAAATGTAATCTCGAAACTTCCATCTCTCCCAACGCACGTATATAGTATGTTTTGGTGAATACCAATACTTCCTTGGCTAATGCCATGCTGGACATTCAATTTTATCCGACAGACCTCAATGCTAGTTATTTGACAGAAGATGGTCTTGGAGAGGCTTCCCGTTCATCCAGCAGCAGGACCATGATGGAATCAATCGAGTAGATTACCTACGGTGATACTATCTTCATTCGGGTTTGAAGACCGTCTCAATTTGGAACTGCATTTCAACGTTTCGCCAGCATGAATGTCTGGCTTTTTCAGAGGTTTATTCATTTTGATGATTTACCGATGAATCAAGATGAAAAAACTCTGAAGAAGCCAGACACTGCAAGTAGCTGTCGATGGATATCTCTCGAATACTTTCATCATCAACGCTGGTGTTCCCCCATGGATCCATATTGTTTCAAACCCTCTTTTTATTGTATATCATTGTGATATTGGAAAAAATCAAGAGTCCAATATATTGCTTTGCTGACAACAGCACAGTTGTCTAGTCATTATATTTGGATTCCAGGACGGAGGCACAACTTCATCGCCAGCAGGAGGTTGCATATCATAATGAGGATAAAAAAGTGATTTCGAATTGGGGTGAAAGTAACCAGGTTCAATTCAGTGCCACAAAAACCCAGGCATCGGTTTTCTCCAAAGAAATAAATGTTTCCGAACCGGATATGCTAATGTCAGTTCAGGCAATTCCGCTTTCTACTTCAATATGTTTGTTGGGGGTTAAAATGGACTTCAATATGTCTGAGCACAATCATGTCGCTGGAAATGCAAAGGCTGCTTCTCACAAGCTTGGAACACTGTTCCAAATCAGAAAACTGTACATACCACAGCAACTTTCAGTGCTTCATAAAACTCAGATCGGACTTTCTTTGGAGTATTGTTCTCAAGTATGGAGCTCTGCCCTGAAGTTTCTAGATTCCATCCAGAAAAGAACCATCCGCCTGATCGCAGACGCGAACATCACGCGCAACCCTGATAGCCTGGAACATCGAAGAAAGGCTGGAGATTTGTCTCTCTTCTATAGATACTTTCACGTGAAGTGTTCAAGTGATTTGGCACATTTGATCCCGCCAAGAGCGACACATATCAGAAATACGCGACGGACTGTGGCTGCTCATCGTTCTGATGTTCAACTTAAATCCAATGTGAATCACTACATTTGCACAGGATCCGCTCTGAGAACGCCTTAGGAAATTTCCTGTAGTGCTTGTGTTTTTTCCTTGAAAAAAAAGTTCTTGGAAGATGTATGTCCACTAAGATGGTATGTTTCATCAAGAAACACAATTGGTCGCTGTAACGAAAATAATTGATTTTCTTTTAATCATTTTCTATTATTTTCAATCTTTTTTCATTTGAAACCTATTTTCTTAAAAATTCTACGAAGCCACAATTTCCAATATGTTATTGATTTTGTATTCTACTGTGATGCGACACTCTCCTTCAATGTACACACCACAGCAACTTTCAATGCTTTATAAAACTCAGATCGGACTTTCTTCGGAGTATTGTTCTCAAGTATGGAGCTCTGCCCTGAAGTTACTGGATTCCATCCAGAAAAGAGCCATCCGCCTGATTGCAGACGCGAACATCACGCGCAACCCTGATATCCTGGAACATCGAAGAACGGCTGGAGATTTGTCTCTCTTCTATAGATACTTCCACGTGAAGTGTTCAAGTGATTTGGCACATTTGATTCCGCCAAGAGCGACACATATCAGAAATACGCGACGGACTGTGGCTGCTCATCGTTCTGAGGTTCAACTCAAATCCAATGTGAATCACCCCACACAGCACTAGATATTCATGAAATATTCCCTGTATATCATAAAACGAACGTATATATTCCAAATATTCATAGAATATTCTTGGAATATATAAATGCCTTTAGAATATTCATAGAATATGCTTGAATGAATATGGCAGGATTATTCCCGAAAGAATGTGCATAGAATGTCTATAAATGGATTATTCTCCCTTGAATATTCTAAGGATATTGTCGATCTGGATGAATTGCTCCAACAGCAACTGTTGGAAACGACAAAAAAATTGGAATGCGCCAATAAATGAACCAATTGCATCAATAAATTGGTTAATTCTCATCCTATTTGTCTTTTTGTATTTGAAATTATTTAATTACAAAGCGAAAAATCCTGGAAAAAGAGAAATGGGTAAGTGAAGAATTGGAGTAAACGTTTCTCATTGGTCAATTGAAGTGTAGCGCGCGACAGTCGAATAAGCTCTGTGAAAGCGACTGTCCCTTAATGCATGGTACATTCGCGTTAAATCCGACATTTGATTCAACATAGCGGTTGACGTGGCAGGTTCGCGTGTGTAATGCCTGGTGTGTTGGTGTTATTATCAAAGTATAATTCTGTCACGTTCAGTGTACCATTTATAATTTGGGGTTGTCCAATTTGCAGTACAGATTTGTCGACGTTGAGAGGTAGAAGCCAATCCTCGCACCACTGACTAATCGAGTTGAGGTCTTTTTGAAGGGAATGATGTTCGAATAAGGCGTTTCCATACAGTTTAGTATCATCGGCATTAAACGACTTGCTGGACTTCATGTGAAGAGCAAGATCACTTGAATAAACAACGAAGAGGAGCGGGCCAAGAACAGATCCCTGGGGAACTCCACTTGTGACTTGTCTGTGCGAAAAAAAAAGAGTGACCCGCTTTGACCGTGAAAGTTCCATCTGTCATGTAATTTTCAATCCATAGGTTGAGTTGGCCTCGAATACCGTGTGTGTCAAGTTTGTGCCAATGATTCACACTGAAAATTATTTCACGTGCCTGACTCTGGATGACTGGTTTTTTTGAAAGGCAATGAAATTTTTTTAGAAACAACTCAAATGATTCAGACAATGCCAAACGCCAACAGGAATGGAGGAAAAATAATACGCTTCTGTACAGAGCATTTGTATGTCTTGCAAGAGCTGTAGTGGGGGTTACATTGAAAATGAGTTTGTGCGCATGGGGGCGACTTGCTATCACGTTTAGAGCTTGCTGTAGTCAAGAAAGCCTTCAGCTCGTCACTTCTTCATTCAGCACAGAAATAATTTGGTTCAAATTGAACTTTCCACAGAGATATCTAGAAGTTACTACCAGCATAAAAGCCCCCCGGATCGATTACATGATTGTTGAAATACACGTTATGTAACTGAAGCAGAAATTATTCACGTCCATAGTTTCAAGTACAAACTGAAGACGAAAAAGTGATTTTTGTATGGAAGTAGTTGTTTCGAAAGATTCAATATTCATGCGGAAGTAGTTGTTTCAGGAGAGTTTCTTCTTTCTCTTTGTATCTGATAGTAAATACTATGCTTGATCTAAAAATCTTTGTAAGCAGTGTATTTTGAACAGAATTGATTTTTTTCTTAGGAAGTTAACCACAATTTTTGTATAAAAATTCAGAAGTAGGAAGCCAAAAGTTATTTTTCCTTAAACCAATCTCTTCTGAAAAATATGCTGCTTTCGATTTTGGAATAAGGTTCTTATGATATTGAGGACAATCAATCGATCAATCAACAAACTAGGCATTGTTAATACACTATAACGAATGAATAATGGCCTGCAGTTTGCACTTGAAGATGCCCCAGCCAGAATTCTGATTACCTATTTCTGAATAACAAACACTTCATCAGCTTTAGCTGATGAGCCCCACTGTTCAAGACCATAGGAAATCACTGACTGAATTAAACTGTGGTATAAAAAGTTTCAACCTACGAAGTAAATATATATGTTTACTGAGCTTCAGTTTGACACTATCAACATGGAAACTCCAGGTAAGTTTATTATCAATATCAACACCCAAGAATTTAGTACAATTAACTTGATGTAAAGTTTCATTATTTAATCTTACCAAATAGCTTTTATCAATAGCTATATTTCTAGTAACAAAGTTGAGCATTTGACATTTGGCAGAATTTAGCAGCAGGCCATTTGTAGAACACCACTTCTCAATTTGATCAGTTACTTCATTAGCTTTGACAATTACTTCGGACATAGTTTCCGCAGATACCAAGATGTTGTCATCCGCAAAAATTATAATAATGGAAGCTTTCGAACAAAATTTCGGAAGATCGTTAATAAAAACCAAAAATAAAAGAGGTCCTAAAACAGAGTCTTGAGGAACCCCTCTTACTATACATTTACTTACAGAGTTAATTCCATTCACACAGACCAGCTGACTACGGCCAGTCAGTTAAGATCTAACCCAATTCAATGTAGGACCACGTATACCATAAAACTGCAATTTGTGTAGCAGTATGTCATGGGTAACAAGGTCAAAAGCTTCAAGGTCAAACACATTCGGCACTACTCAAATATAACAAATATAAGGACATATTCACTCTTTATATGGAGAACATGGAATGGAGTTAACAATGAAAACAGAACTGAAACCTCCAACAAACAATAAATTCGAAACAGACACAGTCTGTTATGGTCAAACACCAAACTGCAACACTCTTCTCGACGTATGTTTCACGAATCAACACTTATGTTTTACTTTTTCTCCAGCGGACGTCAAATTGGTTGCAGAAAAGAGTTGCAGTTCTGGCGTTTCGAAACAGTTTAGGATACATAAAATAGTTAATTTAACCGATTTCTTCAAGTTTTGAGGATAACATACTCTTTCGTCAATGAATTTTTCTCAATCACGTCAGTTTTTGAGTCACTACTTCATCTCCATATCTCTATTTGACTGACTGAAGATATTAAAGATATGGTGTATCTGACTTGGTTTTACTTTTCAACTTGATGAAGACTTTGGTTTTGTATGATAGAAATGAGAAGATAATTTTTGTACCGTCAACAACAACTTTCAATTTATATATATTACACCCTTCATTGTTTTCATACAGGATTAAACAGGAAAATTTACACAAACAAACAATAAAATTGAATGAACATGATTAGCAAAGACAAACATTCAAAATCAAACCTCCGCAGGAACATATGGAAAAAAATTCAGTTACACCCCTGTTAGAGTTTTCCGTCTAGAAAATGGATCCATTAGAACTTCCCGAGAATAGATATAATGGTTCGGTCCGCGCTTCGAAGGATTCATAATATAATCTCCTGATCTCCACTTACTTTCCAATGTATTGCAAGATTATCTTCGGATTGCCAGCTCCACGGGTGAATCGTGGGAGTCATAATCCTCGCTATTGACTCGATCTTTCTTCTGCAGGTTTCCTTTCGCTTGATTGAAGCAGGAGGGCTCAAGTGCCGACGTTTTATGTGGTAAAAGGAGTGTGTAAAATGTCATATTTTCAGCTGGTTTTATCCTATTATTCAGTGTGATCAGTAGAATACGGAGTAGGGATTCATGGGGTATTATTCATTGGCAGTTTCATTCAAAGTTGGAATTTGGTAACAATTTCCGCTTCTTTGAAAGTGGTTGTCAATGTGTCATGATCAATTTTACTAGTTCGGACTTCCATCGTCTGATATGATTCAAAATCTATGGAAGAACAGATAAAATTAGAAATAACCAGGAAATGATTTTCTGGCAAAAACATAACAATCTGCAATGATAGTAGAAAAGCCCTATTAGCCTTGAACAGACAACGTGTTGTCTTAGGGCTAGTACAAGAGTGCCACCAAGATTTAGCTCAAGCCTCGGTAGATAATGACATTATCCTGAGGTGGGTTGAAGGATACGACAGGAGTAAAGGTAATTGAATTGTTAAGTCTTCAGCCAAGGAATCGGCTGTACTAAGAATTTCTAGACCCAGTGACACCTACGGCCTGATGACTTCAACAATTGCGGAACTAGCCAAACGTCATACCCATGCTCAATCCCTGAAGATGTGGGATGGAATCAAAGGATGCAGTCTTGCCAGGATCACCATGGGTAACCCTGGGAAGCTATCACCGAAGAAATATCTGCCGATGACCGAGAAAAACTCACGCTCAACAGTAGGACTTCTGACTGGCCACTGTTAACTAAGGAAACACCCCTATATTATTGGGCTAGTGGACACACCGCTATGCAGGATGTGTTAACAGAAAGATGAAACTGTTAGGCATGTCTTATGCTAGTGTCCGGAGTTATCGTTAATAAGAGAGTGTGTGTTTTGGCCTACACCTTCCGATATAAAGGAGATATCTCCCAGTGACCTGTACACCTTCCTGGAAAGGACATGATGGACGACGACCTAGTAGGACAACTCCTCGGGAGGATGTACAATGGGTCGCATGTGCCCTAAGTGCCTAGGAGGACAAATAATCGGGAGGATATGCAATGGGTTACATGTGGCCTAAGTGCTGTGGGCCAACACGCACCCTCCCTACTCTACAAATACAGAAGCATGAGTGTTTGGACTCAAGTGCTGGCGTGCTATGTGGTTTAAGTAGTGTGTGAAATCCCATATTTTCAGCCGGTCACATCCGATCACATACAGTGTGCGCATTCATGGGATATTATTCATTGGCAGTTTCATTCAAAGTTGGAATTTGGTGAAAATATCTACTTCTTTGAAAGTGGTTGTCAAAGTTTCATGGTAAATTTCACTAGTTCGGACAAATAAAATCAGAATAGGAAGCTCAAATATTAATTATACCTATCAAACAAAAGAATATAATGGAAATATAATGAAACAAACAAAATTATCGAGATGAAAGATGAGAACGGACACAGGTAAAAATAAATGAGAAAGCATGAAAATAAGCTAAAAATTAAGAGCCCAAAAGCACGATCCACTAGGGTCTTGATGATTACTCTTTCGGTAGACTGGTGGTGGTTCGATTCGTGATACTGTGATACCATTTGATTGGGTTTTTGGAACACAGATATTTCCCACTTAGTATCGGTCCCATGAAGTGGGATGAGAAAAAGTAGGTCCAAATATAACATTAGAAGCAAAAACCAAGCCTCCAGACGCGGAATGCGATTTTATGGATTGCATTTACCATATACCCTGTGAGTGCTGCAAATTCTATATCACTGAAAGTGGAAGGCCATTAAAAGTCCGTATAGCCGAGCTCAAGAAAAAACATACAGCGCGAAGACACCAGCAAATCGGGAATCTCAGAGCATGTTTGGACTCATCAACATAACATCAAGTGGTCCCAAGTTGAGATAATCTACAGAAAGGAACACTTCTTCAATAGGAAGTTCAAGGAAGCTGCATGGTATGTTGTACAACGACAGTAGAAATCACATGTCGAAAGGTAAGACCTCGTTAGTCCTTAGCTCGTACAAGTTTCGACTTTTCAGATATGTCGTGACGCGACAACTGGTTAACGGAAACACAGATTTCAACAAAACAGGACGGATTCAGCCAAGCTAGCGTAGATATGAAAACCTGTAATGAGGCGGAAAACGATCAACTTCTGCTAAATGTTCATCTACCACTAAACCGTTGATACTAACAATCGAAACGTTTCAAAGTAACTTGATTTGAAATATTTTTTTGAATTCTTGAGTTATTTTTGATTTTTTGCTCATTTTCATTTCTCTTCATTTCTTTTTACTTTGATTATTTTATTCGTTTTATTGTATTTTCATTACACGCTTCATTGCTTAATATCTGTTTAAAAATCTGTTTGAAATCTGTTTTTCCGTTAACCAGCTGTCGCACTCCTAAGAACGACAACCCTCAGAAGCCGAAACTTGAGCGAGCTAAGGATCAACGAGGTCTTACCTTTTTTAGGTGTGATTCCTAACACGGATTGAATGATATAATTGGTATTTAGGCTATTCATTTTAATTCTTGTTGGTCTCTTATTAGATGTTGGATCATATTAGGCAATAAAAGTCCGAATCAGTAAAATTCAATTTTTGCTTCGATCGTTATGGGGGCGCTAAAAACTTGTTTTTTCTTTCAATGAAGAGAGTCATGCAATTCTGCAGTGCATTTTCTACAACAATAATTACAAATAGGTAAATTTGAAAAATAAATAGTAATAATACAGTATCAATTCATGATGCCAAAGCAGAAAAATGTAGAAAAATACAATAATAGCTCGATAATAAATAATTCTTGATTTTTTATTTCAATTAAGGTTTGGGATCAATTTCTTGTTGATTGATTTCCACGTTTCCACGTTTATTGATTTCCACTCCGTTCAACTATTGTTCTTTATTTTCTGTATTCGATATGTCATATTATTTCAGCTCATATCTGAATTGTGGTGGTCCCCTAAAATGTGGCATGAATAGATGGAATTGGTTTTCGTCAGTTCAAACCTCTTTTGTGTTTTGAAATGCTTGTTTTTCAGTTTCTATGTTTTGAGCATAATCCACATGTCAGTTTACAGACACCTGATTCGTTATTCTTGTCAAATGTTTTATTCATTGTCCTTCATATATCTACCTCACTTGTTACCAGTCTTGTATACTACGCTTATATTCTATTCAGTTATTAGTATTTTCAATACATCTGATGATTTTCCGGCATAGTTTCCTGTTGTGTAGGTAATAGTATCAAGTATTATTTTTTAAGTGAGGTTGTACTTGGTTAATTAGTCTGTTTGAAGCGTTCTTTTGTTGAAGATGTGCTCGGTCAGTGAAGCGGTGTTGGCGGCTCTTGACTCTTACCGAGCAACGTCTAAATCGGTAGCAAATTGCCAAAAACGACTCTCCTCGATGGGAAGACTCAACAGATTGCCTCTAGTCTGGATTCCTGGCCAGACCGTGTTCTAAGGCAATGAAGCTGCTGACTCCTTTGCAAAGGACCAGAACCTGTCATTGGCATCGATTTAGGCTTTACCAAATATTGAACACATGGATGGCAAGAAGATTTATGAACTTCTGGCTGAATCTTCCAGGATTGGCTCACTCCAGGGCGTTTATTCACCCTTCGAAGCTTGAAACCAAACAGTTGTTGGACTACAGTAGGGATGAACTACGATGTCTAACAGGCCTTTTTACAGGTCACTGTCATTTGAATCGTCATATGCAGATACTCGGACTGTCGGAAGACAGTGTGTGTCGCCTCTCTTTGGAAAATGATGGAACAGCAGAGAATATACTTTGTGCCTGCCCCGCTGAGGACCGGAGTTCAGCAGATCCGTACTCTTAAGGGCGTTTATTCACCCTTCGAAGCTTGAAACCAAACAGTTGTTGGACTACAGTAGGGATGAACTACGATGTCTAACAGGCCTTTTTACAGGTCACTGTCATTTGAATCATCATATGCAGATACTCGGACTGTCGGAAGACAGTGTGTGTCGCCTCTCTTTGGAAAATGATGGAACAGCAGAGAATATACTTTGTGCCTGCCCCGCTGAGGACCGGAGTTCAGCAGATCCGTACTCTTACCATCTGACATGAAAGACCACTCAGCTTTATTAAGAACTGGGTTGTTTGTTCGAGTGTGAATATGTGTGAGCCACAATAATTCCTTGCGGGTTGCGGTGGAGGGTCGAATTGACCCACTCACTTTAGAACTAACCTAACCTAATGGTGTGATGAATCATGTTTGAGGTTAAAGTTGTATTTTAGTTCAATTTGTTTCAATTCTCTACAAAAGTTCTGTGTGAAAATCGGAATACTGATAAGTATGTCACCCCTTAACTGAATTTTTCATGGAATTTTCATCATTTTCATCAGATTCGATCATCAATTATGTTTTTTTCAAACAAACCTTGAGTTTTTTCGTCAACTTTCTTAGCCACTGTAATAACAAATTTTATGTATCACAATTGGTTTATACATGTGAAAAACTTGTACCGTCTGACCTCAATGAAATTTTCAGCTCAACTGAAATTAGACAGGATTTTACCCACACCATTCGAAGTTATAAATTGAATGCCTCCTGTAATTCTTGTTCAATTTCAAAAATTGTCCAGTTCCACTGTGGATATCCATGACAAGTTGAAAAAAATGAGATACTGAGATCATTTCGAAACAGATATGAATATCACAAAGCGTGCTATTCAAAGCAGCACATGGAATCACTAGAGCAATTAATAACAATTAATGGGTTTACCGGTTGATGTGTTTCGTACAATGATATTCAGTTTATTCGTGTATCATTTATGAAAATTCTCCGTAACGAATGAATATATCATGTGTTAAATGGAACATTTCATAATATTCAGCAGATTCATTTCAAATGAATTTGATAATTTCCGTCATACATTTCCGAAATGACGTATGGAATATTTTCATTTTCATTCAAATTGAAAAGTGTATGTTTTAGAGGAGATGAGATTAGTCAATGGAAAAGGAAGGTTTTGACTTTCTACTTGTTCTTTTTCATACAAAAAATCAGTTCCAGATACAAACTGGAAAAAAATATAAAAATGAAGGAGTAGAAGGCCAATCAATTTTTTCTAGAAATATACTCCATTCAATTTGAACAAGATTGTTATGGCTGGGATCAAATCAAATGAACGAATGTTCATTTGATGCTTTGCAACCGAACCTGGTGGAAAATTAAAAACGCAAAAGACAGGAACTCAGAAGAGAGGGAGAGCAATTACGCCGAAATGAAGAAGTTGAACTATAGAGACAGGAAGAATGATCACGCCGAAATGAAGATCGTGAATTACTTATCAGTTTTCAGAAAAAAAAAGAAAAGAGACGGAGAAAAAGATCCTAAACTTTTGGTAAATATTCAAGAGATACAAGAAAAAGACAATCAGATGTACCTTCATTAATTCGAAGGGGAGCTATAGAAATTTATTCAGGAGAAATTTGGAAAAGTTTTTCAGGAAACAAAGGAGGAATTAGAAAAAGCAGTCGATGAGATGCTTAAGCGGGTTGGGAAGAAATCGACATCTTCCCCTTCTAGTAGTAGATCTATTAAATTTCCAACTTTCGATGGCGAATCTTCATGGTTAATTAATCGCAGACAATTTGAGGCCGCTGCGGAAAATAATGGGTGGAGAAATGAAGAGAAAGCCATAGCTCTCATACTGGTACTACGAGGAAAGACCTCCGAAATTCTGCAAAGTTAATAGGCAGAAGAATTATGAAGCAGTCATTTAGGTCAGATATGGTAGTGACCACCTTCAACAAGTCCTACCAAGCCCAACTGAAGGTGAGCACTCAAGATCCATCAGAAAGTTTGCAAGAGTTTGGAGCTCAAGTTGAAAGGTTGAATGAAAGAGCAAATTCTGATTGCGTTACTCAAATGGCAAGATCAGAACCTGAATTCTGCCTTTTGACAAAAATGTAGGAACTGCCTGTTTTTTATATCTACTATATGTTGTACTGCAGTTTGTCAATAAAAGCAATTATTATTATTATTGAGGCTTGCCTATCCAGAAGCACCGGATAACTACCCAAAGGAGAATGGTTTGTTTATACTGCACACGATTGCATCCCAACATGGAATAGGAGCAATACTTTCTCAGGTGCAGGAAGAAGACGAAGTCATCATAAGTTATATTAGTAAGACCCTGGGAATATCAGAAAGAAATTACTGCGTCACTAGATGCAGGTCAGACCACTCAGCACTTTGATGGTTCTTCAACTTCAGAACACTAGATGGACAAGTACCCAATTATATGTCGCTCTTTCAATAGTAACCTCTGAAGGAAACATGTTTGTATTGTCTACTGACGAAAAAGCTGTGAACGTTGTATATAAAGACATTCTGTAGTATATTTAGTATCAGCATTGCATCAGTGCATATCCGGGCAGACCACTCTTCAATTCGAATGCCATGAATAGCATGAAGACCAAATAATCATTTGATACGGCTGGTCTCTGAGAAATAGGCAAGAACTTCATACAAGGTCTAATCATTATTTTCATGTGGGAGGTTTTATATGGTATTGACTAGTAAATTTATCAGACCCGGTACATGTCTTTCATTTAGCTTTTCGGATTGACTTCGTATAGACTATAAATGTTTGTATAACTGTAAAAAAAAATACATGGAAATTTTGTTGAGTGATACTAGTATATATTCTAACTTCCACTGTTTTTTAAAATCATCGTGGAATTTCAATAAAATGTGCTTGCATCGAATATGGGTCCATGTAACACAACAAATTGAAAACTAGACTCTTAAAAGTATGCCAGTATATCATCTACCTTATTCTCTGATTGTCAGTGGTAAATAATTGTATAGCTTCATGGCCATACATTCATATTTTGATGCATTCAAATTATCATCAACTC